>PVJX010001600.1:0-155577 GCA_004027295.1 Dolichotis patagonum | reverse complement strand
GATCTTCCCTTTCATGACCCCACATTGCAAGCCTGTGTTCAATTTTTGATAGTCTATCTTTGGTTTCTTTCAAGCAGTTTTGCCAGCTTTCTATTGAGTCTTTAGTTTCCTGATAATCTCTTTGAATTTGCTTCATGAATTCTAGGTTTTTTCTGAATTCTTCATTAAATTTTTCTCTCCATTTGTGTTCCTCCATTCTTCTGTCTGTGTGTTCTTGAGAGGTGCCCAGCCCTTCTTTTATTAATCTACTTATCTCTTGTTTAATTTGAATTAATATTTCAGTTTTGGTCCCACTTACAAGGTCCTGAAGATATCTCTTTATGTCCACTAACGCTGTGTTTGATATTGCATTTTTGCTACCCTCAATCTCTTTTCTATTTACCTCTCCTGGATCAGTGTTCTCAGGGTTGGGGGCTGGGAGTTTTTTCTTATTTCTCCCTTTCGTCATGTTTTTGGTTCCTTCCATACAAGTGTACAGTGTAATTCCCAGACCCTTTTCTTGTTGGTTAAGGCTCCTCTAGAGGGTGCAGGCTAGGAGCTTTAGCCCTCTTCAATAGGATATCAGAGATTAGAGTTCACCCTCAGGCAGTGTGCGCTAGCTCCTCCCCTCAGGGCCAGTCAACCTTTGCAGGCCTTCACTGTGTCAGTGTGCACAGATCTCAGGAAAGTAATTTGTAGTGACTCACTGGGTCCCCGCCAGGGGTGCGGCCTAGTCCAAGCAGATTCCACCAATCCGCTCGGCGAGGGGAGCAATCAGCTGAAGCCACTTCCTTATGGAGTTAGGGCTGTCCTGCCCAAATCCAACATGTCATCCAGTCAGTTTCCCCTTTCCTGTGGGAGGGTCTTATTCCCATCACTCACCGAGTGTTGATGCCAGTCCCCGAGAACTGCAGGGCTCCCCGACCTCTGACTTCAGTGCGGCTGTGGTGGGAATTTACGGTGCCTCTGGGTGGGTCGAGTGCAGGGCCAGTCTGGGCGAGCTGCACACAGGGCTGTTCAGCTCCATGCTCCGGCAGCTCAAGCCAGTCGCTTCAGCATGGATCGCTTGTTCAGGTCGGGCAGGAATTCAGGCAGCTGGAGGAGGGCACCGTGCTCGCTGATCTTATCTTCACTAATAGTAGCCCCAGGACCTCATATTTGAGTGGTTTTTTGCACTTTAGTTTCTTCCTGGGTTGTGAGAGTCCATCTCGCTCTGTTTCGGTCTCTCCAGGGAGTTTTATTCTGGCATTTGAGCTGTCTCTCTCAGAGAGGGTCTCTCTCCTGCTACCTACCAGTCCACCATCTTTTTTTCACTCCCTCATTTACTCTTAATAATTGTTTTACTCCAATCCAATCATAGAATAGCATGCTCAGGTGTGCTGACTTTACATACTGCAAGAAGGTTATGTGACCAAAAGAACTTAGAGATTTTTGCAAGAATGCCAGTCAACTTTGTATTTTGGCAGGCTTTTAATGTGTAATAACTCAGCATCAACCTTTTGGTTAGAAACTACCAATGCTTCCATCCTGACTAGCAGTCCTAGAAAAGACAGAGCCCTTACGTCTATACCCAGGTTACGTCTATAAAGATGTGGAGGGTTTAACTCACTCAGCTGTTTGGGCTGTTCCATGGGTGGATGGAAATGAAAGGCCCGTGGGGACTAGGACTTGTTTTTTTTTCTTTCTTTTTCTTTCTTCCTTTCCTTTCCTTTCCTTTCCTTTCCTTTCTTTCCACAGGATCTCACTATGTAGTCCAGGCTGGCACTGGACTCACAATGACCCTCCCATATCGGCCTTCCATGTGCTGAGAGTATAGGCATCTGCCACCATGCCCGACAGTGACTAGGGTTTGGTGGCTCCATTTTCACTTCATAACCAGCCAGAAACTAAAGTTTCATAAGCATCCCTCTAAAACTTCATCATAATAAAAATGAAAACAGCAGATATTACTTCTGCTGGGTTGGCACCATTTGTTACATCCCTCTTCTAGGACTTGGGGTAAACGCATATAAACAGTGATGAGAAATTTGTCTTTGATAGCAGCTAATACAGCAAGTTCCACAGCTTGGGCTCAACACAAACCTCAGAATTCTCTCTTTTTTTTTTTTTTTTTTGGTGCCAGGGATCGAACTCACGACCTCACGTTTGCCACTCAGGCACTTATGTCGCTGAGCTAAACCCCCAACCCCCAGAATTCTCTTATTGAAGTAGTTTTAGTTGAGTAATAGTATCACCCTGTGCTATCCATGAGCCGAATATGGAGAAGACCATGCTGTGACTAATACCACCTGCCATACCTTGAGAAACACTTGTGGGATAACAGAACTTAGGTACAGGAAACTAGCGAACAGGCCAGCTGGTGAAAACAGGCTGAATCACTGGCTGGTTCACCTGCTCTGTGTGATTGTACCTGGTTCATGAGGATGCGGGCACATGCCAGCCTCTGGGTACCCTTGTCCCTGTGTGGTCTTCATCTTCACCAGTCGCGCTTCGTATTCTCCTCAGTCTCAAATGCAGGTCTGCAGCCATCAGTGGTGTGCCATGTGGTCTCACTGTGACGGCAGCAACAGAGATGAGGTGACCAGCAAAAGGACTCCTCCTCCAGTGAGCCCAAGCTCACAAATTGGTCCTCAGTGAGTGCCTGACCAAAAGCAGAGACTCGCTGTTTAAAGAGCACCTGGGTTGGGGGGCCATTAGGCTGAGACATCGCCTATATTTTGTTTCCATAAAAACAGATCAGAGCCCAAAATAAAGCAGCAAAACAAAACCAGAGACTTAACCGTGAGAAACTATCAACGACACCTGGCTACGTCCTTTACATTTGAAACCAACTGAGTGCAATTTCCAAGCCTTTCCTTTTCCTTTCCCTTCCTGGACTCTTTTGATTCCGAGCACTCAACAATTCATCAGTTGTTCTTTGCTCAACTTAGACTGTTACATCTACTTCCTCCAGAGCTGGGGAAAGTAAACTGGCCTGGCCAGAGTAGTTAGGACAGGGCCACCTCGGGCTGTGTAGCTGTGATGCTGGAGGCCATCCTTTCTAAGTCCGGGCAAGTTGCTGTTCTGAGTCCAGATTGGTTGTCCACATTTTGCCCTTTGTGCTTTCAGTGACTTGAGAAATCTCCAAGTTGCTTCACCACGAAGCATCTGCCTGGGGACATCCTCCTGTTGCCACATCCTGCCTCATTTGTGACGATGACTCTGGCCGGACTTTCAAATGGCACTACGTCCACACTCCCACAGTGTGACTCATTTGATCTGAAATTCACCTCCCCCATGATCGCTTTTTGGATTCTTTACCTGACTTTCATCTTTGCGGGTCAGTTTTCTCCTCTGTGTACTCGTTGTCTCGAGGCGGTAGTTGCTTTATTCAGAGGGACATCAAATAACATGGCCCATGCTCTGTTATCTGTCTGTGAGCTGAACAGATCACAGTGACCAACAGGCTTTGAAAGGAACAATGTGACTGGTTCCTGACCATGGTGTGCATCTGTTATTTATTTAGTGATTTTTGGACCACAGAGCTAACATCAAGGCTTTTACTTTATTCATTTGCGCAAGGGCAACAGCTCCACTGTATCTGGAGTTGGAACCACACTATTTAGGAATCGATGCAACTAAACTAAATCACAGTGGCTGAAATTCGCGTGGATTTGAACCCTGTAAGATGGAGACTACAGTGGACCCCCGAGTTACCACCAGCCTCGCACATAAACAACTTGGGTTACGACCAAAATTTCAGATTTAACATACAAAGTCTTGAGTTACGACACAAACACCAGCTGTTTGTGCAGCTGTGGACAAAGCTGCGGCATTTCGTGACACCAGAAACGCGTATGTAAGTGTGTGTGAGCATCAGTGTGAGCCCAGATGTGCGTGCTTGTGGATGTGAGTTTGGTCAGTGCTTTGTATAATCGCTATAGTTATTGCTATCAAAAAAGCTTGAAAAGAAACCAAGGAAGGAAGGAAAGGTAAAGAAAGCAATCTCAACTGAAAAGAAGGAAATCATAGAGATCTGAGAGAGTGACGTTCATGTGACTGATCTCACTGATATGTATAGCACGTTGAAATCCACGGCTTTGATGATCTTACAGAGAAAAGATTTGTATAAGGAAACTAGCATTGCTAAAGATGTTACTCGAGTTACTAAGTCATGACCAACGGTATTAGATGAATCAGCAAGGCCGCTGTTAGTGTGGATAAACAAAAGGCAGATGGCAGGTTATAGCTTATTTGAGTCTATAATTTGTGAAAAAGCTAGGGCTATAAATACAGATCTCATAAAGGATGATCCATCAACAAATGATAATGGCGAAACATTTTGTGCCAGTGAGGGGTGCTTTCACAATTTTAAAGTAGAACTGGGGTTCACAGCATAACTAGGTATGGTAACGCAGCCAGTACTAGTAACACAAGGGCTGCTGAAAATTCCATACATCACTTCAAAACGACAACACAGAGAAATGGCTTCTGCTTTCAAGATTTCAACTGTGATGAAACTGGTCTTTTCTGGAAGAAAATGCCGAAGAGAACACACTTTACCCAGGAAGGGAAGAAAATACCAGGCCACAAGCCTATGAAGGGAAGGCTAAACGTGTTGCTATGTGCCAATGCAAGTGGTGACCTCGGGATAAAGCCTCTCTTGGTTTATCACTGAGACCCCTGGAGGGTTCAGAAAACATAAAGTCATGAAGAATGGGCCAGGGGCCATGTGGATACCTAATGCAAAAGCTTGGGTAACAAGAGTGCTTTTTCTTCAGTGGATCAGGGAGGCTTTCTGTTCTACTTTTAAGAAATACCTACAGGACAGAGGTTTACTACCCAAGGCTCTCTCATCATGAGCAATGTTCCTGCTCAGCTGAGAGATTTGCAAAAATACTTGGCTGAAGATTCCCAGGGCTCCCGGTCAATTTCCTCCCACCTAACACAGCTCCTCTCTGCAGCCTATGGACCAGCAGGTGATAGCTAAGGAACTCTTCCTGAAGTGCTTCCAGAGGGTCTCAGACCCAGACTTAGCCCTGAAAGAGTTTTGCAAGGAACATTACATCCTTTCCTGTGTGGCGTTGATTGAGAAATCCTGGGCCAATGTCTGTCCAGGAGAAAGTGTGGCTGCGAATTATACAGGAGAGGAACCCTGAGGGCTGTGGAGAGGAGCCCGAGCCTTCAGCTGACCCTGTGGTTGACGACACTGTCACTCTAGCAGAGTCCATGGCCTTGCAGGTAGACACGGGGAAGCTGAGGAACTGGTAGAGGAACACGCAGAGGAATCGTCTACAGAGGAACCTCAGCAGCTTCTAGAAGGGGCAGCAGAGAGCCAGATTCCTGATGTCCTTAGGGACGGGGACTTTGCTCCAGACAGCCACCACCTCCCATCCACCCTCCCCTCCTGCAAGCCACAGGTGTCAACTTGAATGGTGAGTCAGCAGGAAACTATTGCTTCTGGTGAACTACGCACATTTTATCACTTTTTGGGGAATACACTAGGAAAATGATTGGTGTTTCTGGTAAATTATGCACATTATACAACCCTTTTTATCATGAAAAGGTTAGCTAAGGTGCTTTGGGAGATTCAGAATGCATTATGTGTATTTCCATTACTTCTTTTCTTTCTTTCTTCTTTCTTTCTTTCTTTTTCTTTCTTTCTTTCTGTTAGTGTAAATCTGCATTTTGAGAGAAAGTTAGTTGTCATTAACACCAGAGCCCAGCAAAGTTCCCATGGAGCCCTAAAGGAAAGGGGACCCCACCACCACCACAAAAAGTTTCATTAGGGACAAGTCACAGCAATGGGTGTAAACAGCGCTGGGGGAGAAATCAATGAAAAGTAATTCCTCCAGTCCATTATTTCTTATGGGAAAAATAGTCTTGACTTACAACCAACTTGAGTTACAACCAACCCTCACAGATGAATTGAGTTTGTAAGTCACAGGTCCACTGTAATTGTACTGCTATCCCGAGCAGCATGATGCCAATTTTGTTCACAAAGGTGCATTATTATGGTATATAACACATACATTCTTTAGAGTATTACTATTGATAAATTATTCATTTTAATTTTATGAGTTTTATGTTAAATAATGAGGAAAAATAAAAGGGAAAAATGTCAAAGAATGAAGCAATGGGTTTTTAAATTTTGAGTGTTTATGAAAAAGCATCAAAATTTTCAACTGTTTTTGGTTGAAGTCTTTTTTTTTTTTTTTTGAGACAAGGTTTCAATATGCAAGTCAGGCTGGCCTTGAACTCACTTTGTAGCCTAAACTGGTCTTGAACTTGCAGCAATCCTCTTGCCTCAGCCTCTGGAGTGCTGGGATTACAGGTGTCCACCACCATATCCCCAGTCACACAAGGTTAAAAAATGATAACAGAAATAAATTCCTAAATGAACTACAATGAAAACACTAATAGAACTCTACAACAGAAATAATTTTTACTTTAATTATCACATTGAAGGCTGTCTTCACACAGGACAACAGCACATTCCATACACATGTATGGAGTATACTGACAGCATGTATGATTTGCTTTCCTGGCCTTTTTGTAGGACATACTTGACATCTTGCTGGTCTTGCTGTTTTGTCAGGAGCTTCTTATTACATTATATGATGTATAATTAATAGGAACATAAACTATCAATAAAATAAAATATTAAATTCTTAATATATATTGCTCATTTAGAATAAATATCACCATTTTTACATCAGCTGTGTACATGCTTACAAAACCTAAAAGATAATATCAGAAACAAATCCCTATGTAAAACTACAATGAAAACACCAATAGAACCCTACAACAAAAATAATCTTTCCTTCAACTGTCACACCCAAGGCAGTTTTTACATATGACAACTGTACGCTCCATCCACACATCTCACACTGACAGCACATGTGCTTAGCTTTCCTTCTCTACTTGGCAGGCCATTCTTGTCCACTCTCTTCCCTTCCTGTTTTATCAGGAGCCTCCTACTTTGTTGTACAATGCACACATAGCAGAAAAACAAGATATCAATAAAATAAAATATCAAATATGTAATGAGTGCTTAGAATAGACATCAACATTTTCACATTGGCTATTTACTTGCTTACAAAACCTAAAAATTACATCTAGAAATAAAAGCCTACACAGACTACAATGTAAATACACACAAAATTCAAGATTATTCAACCATAATCTTTGCTTAATCCAGGTGTGGTGGTACATCCCTGTAATCCCAGCACTTGGGGAGTTGACCAGTAGAATTGCTGTGAGTTCAAGGCCAGCCTTCACTGTGCAGTGGGACCTTGTCTCAAAAAAATAATAATCTTTGCTTAAAGTGGCACATCCAAAGCAGTCTTCATACATGAAAACTGCATGTTCCATACATGAGTATTGCTTATGCTGATAGCACATATATTTTGTTTTCCTGTCTTTTCATGTAGGGGACAGTTGTCATCTTTTTGGTTTTCCTATTGTCTTAGTAGTCTTTGGGATGCTGCCCCTGCCTGTTCACCAGTGTGCTCCACAACTTGTTTGCATAGTTCCCTGGGCAGAATTATTTTGTTTGTCCTCTGCTGTAAATGATCTCCTATGAGCTCCATCCCCAATCCTCTGTGGTATTTTGCACTCGTTATTTTCTTTGCAAACTATCGAACTACACCACACGTTTAGGATCAAGTAAAACACAAACATTGGCCAGTACTTTGCGTTTTGCATGACATCACAGTTGCTGAATAATTCATCAACATTTACTCCACCTTTGGTTTTGATATAGAAAGTGAACATCTCAGTCTTCCAAGGTTTCCCTATCAATATTTCCATCATGGTGAAATCTTGGCATCAGCAGTACCAGTTTTTGTTTTTCTTGGCCATAAACAAGGTAAATGCTATGTATTTCTGAAATTCAAAGATTGTATAATACAATGCTCTGTTTGGAAATTGCAACATTTCATTTGAAATTTCTGCTTTGATCCTGCATACAGTTCCTGTGCTGGTCAACTTGTGCTGTTAGCAAATGTAATATCAATTGGAACCTGGTAAACCAATTGTCTAATGTCACATTCTGATTAGTTTGGGAGATGGGAGCAACAGATCTGATCACAGATCATCTGATCACAGTTGGTTTATTACTACATGAATAAGGACCTGGTGGCTGAGTTCTAGGAAACATTTCTAAATTGAAAGCATAATAAGTCTTCAGTTCTACAAGAGATAAATTTTTATGCCACATTTTGAAAGTTTTTTGGGAATATACTGCCTGAAGCTATAGCAACCATAAATGCTGCCAGATGTTCAACAGTCATGTATTCAGATGGTGTGTAAGTTGTTTGACTATGATGCACAAATCTCTCAAACCATGAGCTGATACCAGCCAGATTATCAAGTTTTTTTCTTTATTGGTGGGTGGTTTTGTGATGAAACCTGAGGCAATTTTTGAATGTCCTCAGTGTCATCATTATTCTACAACCTCAAGCCCACACCCATTGCTTTTCCATAAGTGTTTTACATTCCTACAATGACTATGAAAAAGCCCTGCTAAGCACAGCAGACCTATGAATGTTTTCTGTTCAGTTAGTGCAGTGTCATAATAAATACATTTTAGAATTACTGGTGCATATAGAATGTTTCACTTGTATTTCAGCATTTGTGTATTTCACTGCACATTGTAGCATTTTGTCTGTTATAAACAATTTCCAACATTGAATGGAAGTGTTGCCATTCCTCCCAACAGGTTTCACCCCTGCCAGAACCTATATTTTCAGACACAGTTTTAACATTGTATCATTCCATTTGGTTGTGTGAACACTTTGTACCATTTCTACTAGTCAAATATGTACTTGTATTGCTGTTTTCTCTATCAACTAAATCAAAGACATCTGCATTCCCTGTACCTGTATTGGTCAATTCTCGCTTCATTTCACTGTTAGAGGAACTTTGACACGTATGGCCAAAGTCAAAGTCATTATCATCTTCATCAGCATACATGAATGATCTGTTGATTCATTTCTGAGCTCCTCCAAAACTTGCAAATCTTGTTTTTGATATGTCATTGTACTGAATTGGACTACTTCTATCAGAAAAATCAAAATAATGCCCTCTTAAAAATAAATCATAGAAGGGGGCTGGGGATTTAGCTCAGCAGCATAAGCACCTGCCTGGCAAGTGCAAGGTCGTGATTTCAATCCCCGGTACAAAAAAAAAAAAAAATCACAGGAGCTTGAGATTTAGCTCAGCGGCATAAGTGCCTGCCTGGTAAACACAAGGTCATGAGTTTGATCCCCAGTACCAAATAAATAAATAAGTAAATAATAAATGCACAGAAATTTAGCAAAGAGCATTTCATGGGTAAAATTCACCTGTTGTTGCTTCAAATGAGTTTTTCTTTCCCCAGGAGCAGCTACTATGAGTCACACTCACATTCAATTATGGCACAGTACATGTTTACATGACAGAAGAATGATGTGGGTGTATCTTACCCCCCCATGATGCTTAAGTAAACATATGCAAAACCTGTTAGATGGAAGCATACCTGTGGGTAAAAATGTCAGTTTGACACTTTTGCACACATGTACACACCTTGCCATTTCTCATACCAAGGGGATAAACATGAAGATTGCTTCCTGTATCCCCCAGATGCAGTTACTGAGACACACAGCTAGTTTCTATTATGCTAAACTAAAATTTACAGCAAAAATTGTGCTATTGGTTGTTTTAACCCAATATTATGTCCCAAAAGTAACTGGTGCTACTGTCATGTATACAGAAACCAATGCTGAGCCCCTTCTATGACACCAGGTCTCAGTGACAGCATTGGGCAGGTGACTGAAGTCAACTACTTGAGGCCCTTTCCATGCCAGAAGGAGCAGTGATTTGACCTGACAGGGACAGATTCTAATTATGTTTTCCATTCCAACCTGGAGAGCTTCAGCTAGCACTTTAACTGAGCACTTATGATGCAGAGTGTAGCCCACCCACATGAGATCCTATAACACAGTATGTCAAACAAAGGACCAACTAGACAGGAAGGGAAGTGCTGAGGTGGGTTGTGGCCATGGAATTTTCTGATCATGTTGCCTGCTGCTCTGCTGGAACAGCATGCTGCAGTGTCAACTCAGGCACAACCTTCAGTTAGGACACATCCTCCAGGATACAGCATATCACTTGACCCAAAAGCCCATGAAATAGCCCTGTTCCCCTTGCAGGAAGAATAAGCACATCCAAAAACCAAGAACGGAAGGAGGAGTGACCCTGGGAACTCTCACTCTCAATGACTCTCCCTGTCATGTTGTATTCTCTATATCCCATTCCCTGGCATTTGCCTGGTTAGAATCCTAGACCCCCCAAGGAACTTCACTGCCAAGGACCTAGCAGGAGTCTGTGTGATTATCAGTGATTGTGGTTTCCTAGGCACTGTGCATCCTTGTGGACAGAGATCAGAAGACAAGAAAAGGAGCCATGGTCTTGGTAGAGGCAATTAACCCAGGGGAAGGTGAGGTTATTATCACACAGCATGGGAAGGGAGAAACATGTGTGGAACTCTGGTGACCCTCATGGGCGTGTCTTAGTATTTTCTTGACCAAATATGATCACAAATGGTTAGACACAAGACCCTGGCCTGAGGAGCACAGCGACTGTGGCTCAGACCCTGCAGTGGTGAGTTTGGGTCAAGTCACCAGGTAGGACTCCAAGGTGAGAAAGTGTAGCTGGGGGTGAGGAGAATATAAAATAGGCAGAGAAGGGAGATGGTGCCGGTCAATTTTGGCCCCAAGGCTGGCTGTAGAGATGGGAGTAGTAGCTTATCCCTTCAAAAGTGTATCTGTAGGAAGAGAGTCCCAAAGGAATCGTGGAGAAGCTGCTTTTTAAATGTCCTCAGAGAACACAGGCAACAGCCAAGAGGTGGACTGTGGTCAACATGGAGAAACAGCGTCCATAGCCTCCTTCTTGGGAAGATGGGTGTGGGACCCAGCTGCAGGGGAATGGCCAGCAGGCAGCACCCAGTGGTCATCCTCAGGACTGCTGCAGCTTCAGCAATCCACATGACCTGAGGGCACACTTTTCCCAAAGACCCATCCCCTCTCAACCCAACCAGGGGCATGGATGGGTGACACAGGGCAAAGGCTGGGCTACAGCTTTTCTTGGCATTTACACCACAGTTCAGCAACTTCTGTCCTGCCCTACTTTTCCCCATCCTCTTATAAAGGTCGATTCCTAATAAATATCTTACACTCCAAATTCCATCTGGGAATGCAGTATTTTTTTGTCTTGTCTTTTTTTTTAATGCATCTTGAGACACTGAACTGAAATGATATCTTTAAGACCTTGTTGGTTGAGACCATCTATCATGCCGTCTTCATATTTCAATTTGTCTATCTTTTTTTTTTTTTTTTTTTTTTGGTATCAGGGATCGAACTCTCAACCTCACGCTTGCCAGGCAGGCGCTTAAGCCACTGAGCTAAATCCCCGGCCCCAATTTGTGTATCTCTATCTATCTATCTATCTATCTATGTCTGTCATCTATCTATATGTCTATTAACTTGAGACAGGGTCTCACTATGTAGTTTAGGTTGGCCTTGAACTCAAGGGAACCCTCCTGCCTCAGCCTTCTGAGTGCTGACACCTCAGGCCTATTCCACCAAGCCTAGCAATTACTAATACTGTGGCCCTGAAGCAAGGCCAGCAGATTGCTATAGCTGCTGGTTTCAAACAGGAGCCTAAAGAGAATTCTTTCTGTGGTCTGCTGGCCATTTCAGAACTTTGGAAATGTAATGGTCAGTTCATCAGAAAGAAATAGCAGGTGAGTGTGGCAGACTTTCGGAGGCCTGCAGGAGAGAGACCCTGGCACCTCAGGACCTGCACCGTGCAGTTGACTTGGGGTGCCGGGAGAACAAGGAACTCCTCCCCTCTCTGGGGGAGGCTGTGAGCCTGCCGGTGCATGGGCTGAGAATCAAACATCTCATGTCGTCCTGTCCCTCATCCCGTATCCCCCTCTTCCTCCTGCTTAGCAAGTAGAAGCCAGCGAACTATACATCTTGTGAAAAGATTGGCTATGTTATTTAGTATGAGCTCCCCATATGCAAAGATATGGACAACCATTTGGAAGAAAACAAGAGACAATATGACAGATAGTGAAGATCTTGGTTGTCTAGCTTTGAATTTATGCTTTCTTATGTCCCGTTCTGTTCTGTTTTATTGTGTTTAATTTTACCCCCTTTTAAGATAAAATTAAAAAAATAAAAAAAAACAATTAATACTACTTCTTATCCCTCTTGTCCTAACCAAAGATGCCTCTCTTTTCTTACAGCTTGAAATCAACCAAGAGAATCAGCTCTTTCCACCAGTATGTTTGCAACCTGAAATGAAGGGAGAAGGCAAGACGATGTCAAAATATTTACATATTGAATTTGGAGAAGCGATTCTTTCCGCTGTCTGAGACACTAATGTATTCTTTGTACTGAGTTCAACTACAAGGTTCCAGGAAGCCAAGAAGACTGTTCCACTCTTGACAGTAAAGATCAACTCTGTTCACAAGCCTGGCCTACTTGAGGATGAAGGACAGAGCTGGCAAAGCACGCAGCAATGTGCCTGCTGTGTGGAGCAGTGCTGAGGCCCGGCTGCGTTTATGGGCACTGGGTGCAGCTTAGGAGGCTTCTGTCCTCTGAAAGACACAGGTAGCTGTGGGTAAATTACCTAGGGCTTTGTTAAATGGCTGAGGTCTGACAGTGGTATTTTAGGGCATGGAGGATTTTCTGGGAATTGAACTCAGGGCCTCGGACACACAAAGCATGTGTTCTGCCACGGCCTTAAACCTATTCTCCTGGTTACCTTTTACAAGGTCAGCCTGTCCCTGGAGCCCGTTCATGCTTGGGTTACAAGAAAAGGAACTTCCCCAACTGCAAAAGTCAACCCTGCCCAGGAGGGTACCCAATGATGACTGTGTCGGACTCTGCTGCTCACACCTGACTCACCCGCAGAGCCCCCCAAAAAGCAACCCTTAAAAACCCTTTCCCCAAGCCAAAGGATGTCTCTTTGTCCACAAAGCAGCCTACCCCCCCCCCAATAAAGCTTCTTTCTCATGGCCTGATGTCTGGTCTGGCTTCAAGTGGGTTCTGGTCCATTGCCTTTCTTCCTATATTGTTAGAGTCCTAAAGATTACTAATAGGCTGGGGACACCTGTAATCCCAGCACTCGGGAGGCTGAGGCAGGAGGATTATCGAAAGTTCAAAGGTAGCCTGGACTACACAATGAGACTGTCTCAAAAAGCAAGCAAGCAAGAAAGAGAGAAGAAAGAAAGAAAAAAGAAAGAAAGACAGGCAGGAAGAAGGAAAGAGGAAACAAAGGGAAAAGAAAGAGGAAGGGAAGGAAAGGGAAAGGAAGGGAAGGAGGGAAAGAGGAAGAAAGAAAGGCAACACATTAACAAAGGGCCCTGGACTTGTGGCCTGAGCCGGTAATGAACAACACGCACTGATAACACAGCTGTGTAGATAAAGCCTCCGTCGGGATTTCTGCGGTTTTAGGCTGTAACCGCCATGATTTAACATGCAAATACATAAACAATAATTATAGATCTGTTTGAACAAATGCATCACGTATACAGATGTAATTCTGAGGAAAACGACCACAGAAGCAAGATGCGGCCATACAGAGCCCCAGCCTTTGCACACTATTTCAGCTGAGAGGTGAAAACAGTGCTTACAGTTTGAGAGCTGCTTTGCAATCTCCAAGGTAACCACTGAGAAGGCGACTGGTAAAATACAGAAAAGGAAACCAAGGGAGAACCAAACAAAACAGCACTCTACAAACCTCCACAAGAAGGAGGCGGGCTTGGAGGTCTGAGGGCCCCTGAGTGCCTTCTTGGCCACTTTGGCCTCCTGTACACACATCAGGCTGGCCTGAACTTGTGATGACCCTCCTGCCTCAGCCTTCTGAATAGCTGGGTTTATAGGCATGGGCTACTGCACACCTGCTGTTTGGAAGATTTCTGAGTGGCCTTCTCCTATTAGTTTTGACAATGTTCTTCCATATGCACCATATACAAGGCTGCAAATGCTGGTAGACTGCTAGAGAATAGAAACTGGCCCTGCTTCGTCATACCAGGACAGGACAGTTCATGGTAACACTTAGTTTCCACGTCCTTTCCAACAGCATTGGGTGTCATTGTGGGTGTGGTCCTGCACATGCATAGTTCCAGCAACTGGGGAGGCTGAGGCAGGATGGTCACATGGGACCAACAGTTTGGGGGCCAACTGAGGAATATAGCAGGACATCATCCCTTAAGAAAAATTAGGTGTTATTAAGCAAAATGTAGGCAAGGTGTGTTGGTGTACGCCTGTAATCCCAGCACTCAGAAGGCTAAGGCAGGAGCTCCGTCACAAGTTCAAGACCAGTCTGGGCTACAAAGTGAGCTCAAGACTCAAGGCCAGCCTAAACTGCATGGTGTGACCTTGTCTCAAAACAGGTAAAACAACAACAACAAAACAAAGTGTAGAGGAGGCAGTTTAGTGGTCTCAGGGTATGCAGCCCGAGGTTCGGCCACGCGCACTACAAAACTAAAAAGGAAATGGGAAAGGTTCGTTGGTTTTTGCGCATGATGACCCTCACCCCCTTCCATGGGAAGCCCAGCTCGGCCTCCCCTTCTGGTCAGGGCCGAGCTGTCACCTGCCCTCTGGGGGCTCCTTTCCAGGAAACCGCTACCCGAGCTGCTGACTTCACAGTGCTCCCAGCTTCCCGTCACTCCAGGGTCGGAATCTCTCCCCAAGGGAGAAGTCCAGGATCACTCTGGGGGTCACTGAGCATGCAGCTGGGGCACCTGGAGTGGGTCAGAGTCACCACCGTGGAGAGCTGGGGACTATGGAGGGCAGGGCTGCTGTGGTTCCCCCTTACCTGGGATGCCTGTCAGTAAAGCCACCAAGCCCAAGCGGTCGTCACCAGATGGCCCTGAGTAAGAGGCTGGTGGGCCAGGAAAGTGTCAGGGGCTGGCGAGGGTGCTCAGCCAGCTCCAAGATGGGAAGCAACATGGCCAGCTCCTGAGCCGCCTGCGCTGCTGGGCACTGGCACCCCTGCCCACCTTCTTCTCAGGACCTCTGGAGAGAAGGCCACACGAGGCCACCAGTGACAGAAACCACAGAGCAACTCAGTGGTGTCCACACCTGGCCTCTGAGCACCCACAGCCAGCAGCTCGTAATGTGGCCACCCTCCTGCCACTCAGCATCGGCCGTGAGCCTCAGGGGCTCTGCCCGTCACTGGGGCTCTGTCACTTCTCAGCAACTGGGGCCGCCAGCCACCTGCCAGTTACCAGCTCCTGAAGCCACCACCTCCATCTCCACGGCCTGTGGCATTAGCAGCTCTCAGGGCTCCAGCTCCACATGGTGCCCTCGAGATGGGATGCCAGCTGGCAACAACCTGCTACATGCGGTGTGGGGCTGGGGAGGCTGCTCACCAGGAAGAGGTGGACTCCCCCAGCTCAGCCCAGACTTCCTGCTGGGTCCCGGGGAGTGGGCTGCAGGGCAGAGTCACCTGTAAGAGACGCTCCACTAACACCTGCTGGTCTGGCCTGGCCTGGGGTGCAGGCTAGAGCTGAGCCAGTTCCAGAGGTATGGGGGAGCCACAGGAGCCAAAATTAACAAAAGTCTCTTGAAGTATGTCATCCTGTCTCTCCTGTCTCTCAGGAGGACAGTGTGGTCAAGAAGGGAGTCAGAGTTGGGCGTGATGGTGTATTCGGGAGGCTGAGGCAGGAGGCTCACCACCAACTCAAGGCCAGTGTAGGCTATATAATGAGTTCAAGGTGAGCCTGAACTACATAGTGAGACCCTGTCTTGAAAAAAACAGAAGAAAAAAGAAATGGTACAGGCAGCCATACTTAGTGTGCAACTAAAGAAACTGAGTCCAGAGAAATAATGATGTCCACAGGTGCCTTCTTGGGGCCCGGTAGGGTAAAACTGCAGATGTCCTGGCCCCTTGTGCCTTCCACCCCACTGCTGGGGGGTCCCTGGATCACGGGTCCTAGGTAGAACTTCCTGTGCCCTAGGACAAAACTCTTTCTCAAAAATGAATGGGGATCATAACACATTTTCTGTCTCCTTATACACCAAATAAACTGTTGATACAGTGTCTGTGTGTCTACACAGCTGCTTGTGGCGTGCATATGCATGCAGACAAGTATGCACGCATATAGGCCCATGTGCACACATTAGGCACTGGGGTTTGGAACTAAAACGTCCCTGAAGGCTTGCACGTTGAGGGCTCAGTCTGCAGATGGTGCTACAGCAGGTGGTGGAGCCT
Organism: Dolichotis patagonum; assembly: GCA_004027295.1. NCBI lineage: Eukaryota > Metazoa > Chordata > Mammalia > Rodentia > Caviidae > Dolichotis > Dolichotis patagonum. The sequence continues at coordinate 139,350 of PVJX010001600.1, read as the reverse complement.
TGGACACACAGGGCCTGCTGGCGGGGGGAGGATCCCTAGCTCACTGGGTCTGTGCCCTTATTTTTGAGGCACCCCCACTGCCTCATGCTTTTTGTTTCCTTGGGTGTCAGGTGAGCGGTTTCCGCCCATCATGCACGTCCACCATGACGTGCTGCCCGATCCTGAGCGCCAGCAGTGCAGCCAGGCGAACCCTCCAAAACTGGGAGCCAGAATCGACTTTTTTCTCTAATCACGTCGGGTATTTTGTTATGGCGGTGGAAAGCTAACAGTGTATGTGTGTGTGTGTGTGTGTGTGTGTGTGTGTGTGTGTGTGTGTGTTTGTGTGTGTGTGTGTTTGTGAAGGAAAAGACTGCTTTTTACACTCATGTCTGAGTAGAAGTGCTTGAAAAGATTTTGACATTTTTCCTTCAAACTGGGGCGAGTCACAGGATAACTATTGTTCAACACCAGGCAGCAGGCACTGGTTATCTTCAAGTCCCACAGTTGCCTTATTTTTATTAAGTTTTCTAAAGCTCACTTCCAAACATTTGAAACACACAGCATAAGCTCTCCTCTGGAGCTGCAGCCGTGGCTGGGTGCTGGAAGCCAGACCATCACCCGTGCATTTCCCCATGCCTGCCGGGGAAGCGCCCAGCGCGCAGAGGGGCTGTGTGCCCTGCTCACACATCTGCCAGGCCTGGCTGGCTCACTGAGCATGGCTTCACTGGACTGTGTCTCACTAGAGCATCATGGAGGACACAGACGGAGGGTAGGGCTGTGGGGATCTCACACCTGAGGCAGAGGGCCGCCTCTGCCTGGGACTTGCGAGACATCGGATGAATCTCACCCATCGGGCCCCACATTTGGCCTTTCTCCCTGCAGGATGGGCCAGCGGAAGTCACCCCTAGACTGTGTTCAGGCCCCCAGCTGGAAGCCAGCGGCCACTTGGCCCTGTGTGTGCAATCAGGGTCCCCTGCAGATGTTGGGGTGCTGCATGCGCTAACCTGCTTTGTGGGGTGTGGAATCTATGCTGGGATGCAGCTCGGAGGCAGAGCACATACTGAGGCCCTGGGTTTCATCTCCAGCACCACACAATTGATCAATCGATCAATCCGTAAAATAAACTTTCCGCAAAATAGTCACATTTATTTAAGTTACTTATGTTCATTCAAAAAATATTGATTTGGTGCCTTTTTTCAATACAGCGCCTCACTATGTAGCTCATTCTGTCCTTAAACTCATGGCAAGTCTCCTGCCTCAGCCTTTGAGTGCTGGGATAAGAAGTGTGTGCTACCACCCTAGCTGGATTCATAATTTGATGGTGTCCCTGGGAGATGATGGAAACTTAGGAGGTGGAATCTATTAAAGGGAGGAGGTTATGGGGGACCTTCCTTTGAGGACCACATTTTGTCCCTGGCTCTTTCCTCTCTGGCTTTTTGCATTGTCTCCAGTTACCATGAGGTGACCTGCTATCTCCTTCCATGCCATTCTTTTTTATTTTTTTGGTACCGGGGATCGAACTCACGACCTGCTTGCCAGGCAGGCACTTAAGCCACTGAGCTAAATCCCCGGCCCCTTCCATGCCATTCTACCATGATGTTTCTGCTTGGCCATGAGCTTAAAGTAATGCAGCCAGCTGACTATGGACTGAACCCTCTGAACCTGTGAGCCGAAAGAAACCTTTCTTTCTTCATTTGACTTTTTCAGGCATTTAGTCACAGTAATGGCTGACTGACGGTCTCATTGGGAAGGCTCTCTGGAATTCAGTTCAACCCCTTCTTTCTGTGGTCCGCTAAATATGGCTGTGTCTCTCTCTAGGATATGTGCCAGCTGTGGTTTTCAATCCCAGTTGTAGGAAATCCAAAACCTCTCTTAATCTCTGGGACTCCACACCTATAAGCCTAGCACTTGGGAGGCTGAGACAGGAGGATTGCTGTGAGTTCAAGGACACCCTAGACTACACAGTGAGTTCAAGGACAGCCTGCACTGAACTACATAGTGAGGCTTTGTCTCAAAAACAAAACAAAAAATCTTCCCCAGTTTGCACATATACAAAGCTTACTCTGAAATTTAGCAGCCTTTTTGTCAATACTACCTATTCACTAGCACTGATTATAGTGAGAGTCCATAGGATGCTAGAATTTAATTTCTTCTGCATCAACACACATTTTCCACAGTTCAGGCTGAAATGAGACGTCTGCTGTTCCTTTGACTGGACTGTGGCTTCCGCTGGCCGTGTGAACTGCAGTGAGTACTCTGAGGAGTTTTGCAGTCACACACCTCCAGGAAGTGGAGAACTGCCAGCTGGGAACAGTTCCGGGTACTTTAACTACCTGGAAGAGTGTCCTCCATTGCTCAGAAGTCCCTGAACACTCTGGTGCTTCCTGTTTAGTGCCACCAGAGGTTTCCTCTGAGGCCGGCCTCACTCCCCACCCTGCCCAGCCTTCACCAGGACCTCTCCCAGAGCTCCTACCTGAGTTCAGGGTCCTGGTGTGAAGTGCTTTGCTTAGCACACCAGGCAAGGGGTGGGTAACCATAAGGTAAAGCTGTCTCCCATGAGCGTCCCTGAGAATCATGGCACCTTGTATCAATGCCTGCTTCTCTGACTTGCTCGGCTAGACAGACTGCTCAAGCCCTGGCTTTTGGCCATTTTCCATAGATCTTCCTTTCTGTTTTGTTCTTGTTTTTCTTTCTGAAGTATTGGGGATTGAACCCATGGTCTGCATAATGAGCTATATTGACCCCCTCCCCTTTTATTAATTTTTATTTTGAGACAGGGCCTTACTAGGTCCCCCAGGCTAGGTTTGAATGTGAAATTCTCCTGCTTCAGCCTCTCAGAGTACAGGGATTACAAGCATGCACCATTACACCTTGCTTCTTTTCTGCACCTCAAATGAACTGCTTTATTTTCAACAATTATACTTTAAAGTCAAGGGCACAGTTTTTGAAATCACTATAATAGCTTTGATAGATCTGAGCTCTCTGAGCCAGGAGACTTCCATTACCTGGTCTAGAAAATTACTGGAAGGCTGTCACTCTTCCTCATTCCTAGGTTTCTACCAAGTTAACTTGCCAAATTTGGCCAGGTCATTTCTTCTATTATTTAATAGAAGAAAATTATCAGACTGAGATGAAGCTCTGACATAGAGTACTTGCCTAGCATGCAAGAGGCCCTAGGTTTGTTCCTGGAGACAGGAACACCAAAGAAGGGGGGGGGCAGGCAAGGGGATACGTTGGAGGCCACAAATTCACAATGGCTAATTTTGCATACTTCCCTAGGGAAGCTTGGGATTATTGGTATCATCCTTTTGAGACTTCCCATTAACTCTTGGGATGGGTCATCTTCTTCCACCAAGACTAGGACTACTAAAATTAAAAAGAACACTCCAGGGCAAGATCCTTCTTAGCATAAAATCACCTCCACCCTCTTGAGTCATCCCAGGATTATCTGTTGCCTGGTGAGTCATCGACCTCTCAATCTTCTGCCAGCCTTGAATCTTCCACTAGCCCTTCTACATTGTACACACCCAACAAAGAGTGGCTGGTTTGGAGTGTCTTGGTCTCTGCCCATCCCAAGGCATTGACCTCCCAGCCCCTCACCATGCATTACTAAATTTGTGTCTCTTTCTTGTTTCATCCTTTCCCTGTGTCCTTCATACAGGTATCTGGGGATCTTGGCCAGGTCCCCAGTAAGGCTGGGTGTCAGTTATTGTGTCCCAGCCAGGAGAAAAGTGAGTATGACAACTATTCAGCCTGAAAAAGGATAAAATACCACTATTTGTGCCATGGACAGAACTGAGGACCCCAACATTAAAGGAAATGAGCCAGGCCTGGGGCAAGTACTGCATGACCTCACTCAAAGGTGAAATCTAAAACTGTTCCTCTTTTGGAAGGTCAGAGTAGCAATAGTTCCCGGGAGGGGAGAGCGGAGGGAAGGAGGGTGGGGAAAGGCTGATCAGTGGGTGCCTAGTTACAGTCACACAGGAGCGAGTTCTCCCGTGTGCTGCTGTACCGCCTGGTGACTGCTACAACAATGTAATGTTCAGTTCAAAAATAAAGGAATGAAACAGGAAGACATGATTCTGAATGTTTCCACCAACAGAAGGACCCACTATTTACAAGGTAATTTAAAGGCGCAATGACCTTACAAATTGACGTGGCTTGCAACCTTTGCCTTAGCATTTACCTGGCCATAGTTGCAGGTGCTTCCGGTGCGGCGCAGGTGCTTCCGGGGTAACTCGAAGTCGTCCTTTCCATCCTTCTGCAGGAGTCCAGGAGTGCATCACAGAGAAGCCTCAGTCTTGGGGACCGGAAAGGCCCCTCGAGGATGTGCATTTCACAGGCAGCCTTCGAGGAGGGGACACAGAGCCCCCTCTGTCATATTTGCCAATTTGACTGTGCCACTCTCGCGGCAGCTGCGTGTTTCAGCTTCCTTGCTAACACCGAGGACGTGGGACCGGTGGCGTGAGCGACAGGGCGCAGCCGCAGCGCCTGCGAGGGGCCCGGAACGGAGCAGCGCCCTGAAGCACGTGGGCCGGATCTGGGGGTCGCTGGCTTTGGCCAGCTACTGAGCCGTCTGCGTCAGGTGGGCCCCGAGAGAGAAGAGAGCGGCAAAAAAGGAGCGGAAAGCAGCCAGCGGCGAGTCTGCAAAAGGCTAAGAGTCTGCGGGTTTATTTTTAAGCACTTGATAGCGACGGGCACCGCCCTGGCCCCGGAAGGCCCGCTGTATCGGCCGCGCCCGCGAAGACGCGAGGACCTCGGGCTGGACCTGTGCCGACCTCGTTCAGGACCTTGGGGCCAAGCGGAGTCACTGCTGCGAATCTCTTTAGGTTCTTTCGCTTGCACCTTCAGAAAATAACGACAAGACGTCATCAGAACAGATTTTTACCTAAGAATGACGCACTGTTCTGCAGAGCTGGATCACGTGTCGATGCGGATGTGTGCGTCTTAATGCACAGGGAAGCAGTTTACGAACCCCCATTCCCATACCCCCGTCTCTGTGTCCCCTCATAGTCTCACTGCGGACTCTGTTTCCTCCTCTGGAGGGCCACCCTGGTCTCACAAGTGTGGATCTGCACGTTGACGTTGGGATGCACCGTGCTCTCCCTGGTCCCTGGGGTCACTCCCAGGCCAAGCCGGACTCCACAGCGCGAGAGCTCAAACCGAACGTGGGGTGCCTGAGAGGTTGCATGTCTGACTTTCCCACCCGGTCGTGCCTGACATCTGTGCTGGCTTCCTAGGGGCGCAGCCCGCCCCTTGGGGGCCCAAAATTGGTCAGGATCTCAGACAAGGACCGAGATTCCAAATCTGATCCGTATCCTCTCGGCTCCTCCGCCCCTTCTTTTTTCCTCTGTTCTGGGCATCAAGACCCACCTTTGTTCCCGAAGCCTGGGAGACATTGCCCAGCACCTATAACTGTCTCGGGCCCTAACAAGGGGAGGGGTCCTGAGTTCAGCCTCACTCTTCTGCTTACCCTCATTCCTCAGAAGCAGGAAGCCCTTACTGCCCAAAATAGGGCTCGGAGTGTAGATTGCTGGAGGCCTTGGGTCCAGTCCTCAGCACTGCAAACAACAAAAGCAAAACTAAATGTTGGCTTTCAAAAGAAAAAGTGGGGCTGGTTGGAGGGGTGCAGTTGTAGAGCCTTTGCATAGCGTGGACAAGGGCCCTGGTTCAATCCTCAGTACCACACATGCACACACAAGTGTGAGTCCTAGGGTGACCACTTCACTCAGACCTTGCTCACAGGGTGACCTTTGTAAGATCGCTAAATTTAGCCAGGTATGGTGGTGCACACCTGTAATCCCAGCACTCAGGAGGCTGAGGCAGGAGGAGCATTGAAAGTTCAAGACCAGCCTGGGCTACAAAGTGAGCTCTAGGCCAGCCTGAACTGCATAGTGAGACCCTGTCTCAAAGAGACCAAAAAAAAAAAGAAAAGAAAAGAAATTGCTCAGTACTACTGTAAAATAAACACATTTTAAAAAAAAGATTGCTAAGTTTAGAAGCAAAATGCAAACAGGATATCCATTTAAATGTGAATGTCAGACAATAACTTTTAGAATAACTATGTCCCATATTTATAATAGTACATTTTTCTTATTCATCAAATTTAATCCAGTGTCTCGTGGTTTAGGTGGCAGCCTGGACTTTGGGCGAGGGTCTTAACCTCTTTGCACACACATGTCTTTATCTGGGTCTTGAGGCTCACGAACTGCCCACCTTCCAGTAAGTGCTGAGAGGATGCTGGTACCCTCTGGTGGCATGCACGGCCTTGGGGGTCATCACAGGTCTGGTCCATACCCGTCTTCTGTCCTTTATTGTGCTGTGACCGTGGGAAAGTTACTTGAATTTTCTCTATGCCTTGGTACTACTACCGACAGAAGGAGGTAATGACAGTTCTTACGGTGCTGTGGGAGCAGTAAGTGAGGCAGTGCATGGAGTCACTTAGCTAAAGGCCTGGCTCATGATGACGAATAGTGTCCTGTGTCATTAACAGTCATGAGAATGTTGGGTGAATGAAAGACCCTCCCACTCTTTCCATGAGCCATGTTTCCATCACTGTCTCATTGCTGGACAAAATACACGTCCACAGCTTAAAGGAGAGGTTTATTTTGGTTTGTGTTACAGCCTGTGGTCAACTGGCTCCAACACAAGAGTCATGGCAAAAGGGCCTGGTGGAGGAGAGCTGCTCAAGGCATGGGGCACAGGAAGCCAAAAAAGAAGGGAGGGTCCAGCAGGAAGATAAACCCTTCCAGGTCACCACCTCTTCCATCCAGACCCCACCTGCCAATGACACATCCAGCTATGGGTTCATCAGTGATTAATTCCCTTATGAGTACAGCTCTGCCCAGATCCAAAAGCCCCACCACTGAGTGCTTTGGGGGACGTCGAGATCTAAAGCAGAACAAGCCGACTTTGTCTTAAGCTTCTCAGTCCCATCCCAGTGGATGCTGACCCCTGCCTCTGAATCCGAGCAGTCCTTGCTGATTTCCCCAGCAGCTGCACCACTGGCTGTTTTCTGCCCTCAGTGCTGTTTGCCGACTGCCCCATTTCTAGACATCTTACCCTGTGGGTCAGAGCTGACACCTTGGGCTTCATCTCTAGCCTCTCTCAGGCGTTCCCTGTGGACTAACTTATGCCTTCCATTGTGTCTGTCCACTTTCTGTGTCTATGACAACATACTTGAGGAAGTCACCCTCAAAGGCACAAAGGTTTCTCTTAGCTCACGGTTCCAGTTTCAGCCCGTGGTGGCTTGGTGACCTGTGGGCCTGTGGTGGAGAACAGCGTGGTGGAGAACATGTGGTGGTGGAAGTCACCTACCGCGTGGCAGCGAGGGTGAGAGCTGGAGGGAGAGCAGGAGAGACCAGGTGGGCAGGCATGCGAGGGTGAGAAGGAGAAGGTCTAGGTCCCAGTGTCCCCCAAAGCCACAAGCCTCCAACAACCTAACTTCCTGCCATCAAGCCCCTCCTACAATTTCCACCACCCCACTGTTCCACACACCAGAGGCTAAACCTTGGGGACATGTGACAGCTACACCCTAACAACCGTTTTGCCCCTGAGGGCCAAGAGAGTCAGCCCTGTGTGGTCAAGGTCACACGCCTCAGATCTGTGGATAGGTGGGAGGGAGGGGAGTGGCCAGGCAAGGGGCACCCTGGAGACGGGCTCCCCTGGGCAGACCATAACTGCCCTGAGCGCACACCCAGTCTCTGGTGGCCCCCTGCTCAGGCGGTCCTGCTTCCAGGCCCCTGATAATGAGACCGTGGATGACAGACATAACAAGTTGCTCAGCTCAGGGCCTCGAGCTCAGTCAACAGTAATGCACTGGAGACGTGACCTCAAGCCTACAGTGGTGTGCTCCAGGGTCCCCCAGACCAGGTCATGGCAGTAAAGTACTGCAGGGGGTCTCAGGTCTGTGAACCATTAAAGTGCAAAAGTAAAACCTACCAAGATGCGCGGTGAAAGATGTCACTCAGTCGTGGAGCGCTTGCCTGGCCCGGAGGAGGCTGCGGCTTCGACGCCCAGCATGGCGAGAAAAGGAGGAAGGGGAAGGGAGGATTCGTGCAGAGTACAAAATGCTTCAAAACTGCCTCAGGTTGCAACCTAAATAGCATCTCAGGTTGTGACCTAAATACCATCTAAATTTTCTTTAGCTCCTGGACAGCAGATAAAAGTACTCCAGAGTGACTTGATGTTCTTCCAAGTGACTGTGTAATTAACTATCGCTGAGCACACTTCTCAGCAGGCGTTGCCGATGGCACGGCTCCGTGTCCTGTTCAGGGAGCCATTGGGGAGCCAGTTTCCCAGCGCTGCGCACCCTCGGATGAGTGGGAACAGATTGCTGAACTCACCTGGCAGCTCGGGAAGGGAAGCAGAGACTACAGAACCCGGCCTGTGAGCTGGAAGGAAGCAGAGAGTGGGGCTCAGCGGGTACAGAGTTACAGGTGGGGCCTGCACCTGGCAAGACCCTGTCAGGAGGCGGGAGGGGCTGCCTTGCTGCCCTGGGGCTCGTGTGGATGGCAAGGCCTCTGGAAACATCTGGCTCACTGGGATGTTTCTTCAAAAAAACAATTTTTTTTTAACTTGAGACAATATCTTGCTATGTAGCGTAGATCGGCCTCGAGCTCATAGTGACCCTCCTGCCTCAGCCTTCTGAGTGCTGAAATTACAGGTATGTATGAAACCAGAATGTAGGTATCTGGCTAAAAAAAAAAACCTTCTCAACTGCACAAAGACAGGGAGGAGGTGCATGGTCACCAGGGGCTGGGGACAGGGCTGGGGGCAGCTACTGACCAATGCAGGGCTTCATTTTGGGCAGCGACAGTGCTCTGAAATCACCCCGTGGAGATGAACAACTGCATGATATACCCACTATCCCTGCACTATCCATACCTCATGAGTGACACGTGCAATGTGAAAATTCTTTTTCTTGCACTAGGGATGAAACCACGGCCTCACACTTGGCTATTTTTTTTTCTTTTTGAGACAGGGTCTCAATGTGCAGTTCAGGCTGGCCTTGAGCTCATTTGCAGCCCAGGCTGGTCTTGAACTCCTGCCTCAGCCTCCTGAATGCTGGGATTACAGGTGAGTGTAGGCGTGTGCCACCACGCCCAGCTTGGGCTGTGTTGAAATGTTAAAGCCACCTTCTGTTTCTCCTGCTATCTGCCACTTTGACTTCATCCGGTGAGAAACCCAGGGAAAGCAAGCTGGGCTAGGGAGGGCGCAGGTGCGGGGCGCCCTGTCTTGAGGCTGACACCTGCCTGGAAGTGGTGAGTCCAGGTGTTTCCAGCTGCACACTGCCCCTCCCTGTGTCCCTTAAACACCATTAATTCCCACGGTTCTGTGGGTCTTCAGCTGCCTGTGTGACTCAGCAGAGCTTCGGTCTCTGTCAGTTTATTTGAATTGAATTTCAAAGGCAAACTGACTACTTTTCTTTCCCCTTTGGTTCTTTTGAAACTGCCTTGCTTCCTAGCTCAGGCTGGCCTTGAACTTGCAATGATCCTCCTGCCTCCGCCTTGGTGCTGAGGTCACAGGTGTGCACTACCACATACGGCTTGATGCTGGCTCCTTCTAAGGGAGCCCCCCCCCTGCAAAGTCGGGCTACACTCAGATGATTTCCTTAGTGGCTTTTCACCTCCAAGAAAAGGAAATGGGAAGTGACACCTTCTTCCACAGAGCCCATTAACACCATTTTAATGTGTTTAAGTTCTACATGCTTGTGTTTCAACAGATGACGCAGGTCTCTAATCAATAGGTCAAGGCTGATAAAGGCACGGCACTCTATAGGTGTTGGGAGTAAAAGTCTTTCAGAGGACAGAGTTTTCTAATTCACCAAATTGAGCGATGCAGTACAGAAGTGTGAAATTACAGATCCCAATCCCCTTTATAGCAGAGGAGGAGGGGCTGGGGTGGTCTGTGGGTCCCCTTTCCATTCTCACTGGAAAAGGGTTGCAAATAACCCAGCTGACATGGGCTGCAGCGCCTGCAGTGCCCTCTCCCTCCTCTGGATGCCCACAGAGAGGCAGCAAGCGAGCGAGGCTTCTTGGCTGGAAACGCAGCACCAGCCTCTGAGACTCCTGCCATGGGGCTGCGGCTGCTCCGGCCGGTGGCAGGAGCCCATGCCCGGCTGTGCTCTGGGAACAGACCCAGGGGATTTGGTCCTCAGAGGGAGCCTCAGACACCTGGGAGGGGAGCTGCCTTTGTTCCACAGCACCTTTTACTCTGCCGCTAAAAGTAAAAAACCTGGCTAGGAAGGAACAGACCAGGACAGACCTGGCTTCTCCAAGTGCAGTCATGGACCAGTGGCCCTGGTGTTACCCAGGAGTTTATTTAAAATGCAGAATCCATCCAGATGTGGCGGCCTACACAGCTGTAATCCCAGCACTTGGGAAGGCTGAGGCAGGAGGATCCCAAGTTCAACCCCAGCCTGGGCAACTTAGTGACTCATAGAGATCCTACCTCAAAAAAATAAATAAATAAAAAAGGGCTGAGGGTATAGCTCAGCGCCCCCTCCCAGAAAGAAACAGTCACAGGCCCCCCAGCTCTGCTCAGGCAGCTGGGTCACCTCCAGCTGGGCAGAGCAGCGATGTGGGCTGGCACTGCCTAGCTGGCTTACACGCTGAGCTCTTGGAGCGCTTTAAAAAGTCCCTGTGTTTTGGCCAATCAGCCAGCTCAGTGCGGAGCACAACAGGGTGTTCCAAAGCTCCCCAGTGACGCCAGGGTGCTGCCAGATCTGAAACCAAGGCTCAAGGTCTGGCAGCAGCAGAAGGCAGCCCCAGCCCTACCACCAGGGAGGAGACCTGCACTGAGCCTCGCCCCAAACGGGCAGTCTGTTTGGCTTTATTTTTTTTCTTTTCTTTTTTTTTTTTTTTTGGCTTTGTTTTTAGAGACCATCTCGCCATGTAGTCTAAGCTGGCCTCAAGCTCACTTATGTAACCTAACATGACCTCAAACTTGTGGCAAACCTTTTGCCTCAGCCTCCTCAGTGCTGGGATGACAGGTGTGTGCCACCATGCCCAGCTCCAGCAGTTTTGATAGTGAGTATGTTAGGTGTCACAGATCATCCAGTCTCTATCACAGCCACTCAACCCTGCCAAATCAACCTACCAATGTATCCCAATCAAACCAACATTGAAATTTTCATGTCACATAATTTCATGTGTGAAGAAATACTATTTTTGTAGGTGGTGCACATTTGTAATTCCAGCACTCTGAAGGCTGAGACAGGAGGATTGTTGTGAGTTCAAGACCAGCCTGGGCTACACAGCTAGACCTTGCCTCAAAAAAAAGAAAAGAGAAATACTATATTTTATTGGTTCAACAATGTAAATGTGTAAAAGCAACTCTTGGGTCAAAGGCCATACCAAAATAAGCGGCAGGAGACTATCTGGCTCACAGTTCATAGTTCACTGTCTCCTGAGCCAGACGCCACAGGGAGAGAGAAGGCCCTGTGCATTTGTTTTACTGTGAGCTGATGTGTGAGTTCCTCAACAGCAATAAACAGCAATCTGACTTTTGAAGGGAGCGTGGGGACTGGGATTCAACCCAGAGCTTTCTCACTGGGTTACATCCGCAGCCCTTTCTTGGTTTTTGAGACAAGGTCTTGCTACATTGCCCAGGATGAGGTCAAATCTGCAATCCATCCTCTCTCAGCCTCCCGAGCATGGGATGACAGACGTCCTCCAGCAGGCCCTCTGATCAGTCAGCATGTTAATGCTTGGACCTGGTACTAGGGATGGAACTCACAGGGTGCTCTGCAACTAAGCTATATACCTCAGTCTTTTAAATTTTTTATTTTCAGGCAGGATCGTATTAAGTTGGTTAGCAGGGACTTGAACTTGCAGTCCTCCTGCTTCAGCCTCTCTCGGCACAGACATTATGGGTGTGCACTACCATGGGAGGCAATCTTGCAGAACTAAGCCCTTTAACCTGTGGGACCCGACACTACTAGGTAGTAGGGGATAGGCTAGTTTAGGTTGGGACAAGACACCCAGGGGGAGCCTGCAGAAATTTGGAGAGCAGTGCAGCTTAGAGACTCCACACATGTGGCATCACAAGTGTTGTATGCATCAGGTCAAACTTTTTTTTTGGTGCCTAATGCACATTGTTAGTCGGCCAGTATATGGTCCAGGCTTTGCTTTATCTGTACCCAGTGCTCTGGCCCTGCCAGGATGGAATCACTGACCCCAGCCCCAGTTCCATCTCTCACAGGAGGTCAGATCCTGTCAGCCTACAGCCCTGCAGCTGTTTCTTCTTGAGCAGGCTGACTGTCCAGAGGCAGGGCTTTTCCAGTTTTAACTGCAGGGTTGACTTACTTGTCCCCCCCTCTGTGACTCACCTGCAGGTGTTTCCCCAGGTGTCTCTCACCTTCCAGAGAAACCTTCCTCAGGCATCCATATTTCTGTGTCTGTTTCTCTGCCTCTCTGTCTGTCTTGCTCTCTCTCATTGTCTTTTTGAGTCAGTCTCACTATGAAGTTCAGACTGGTCTTGAATTCATTTTGTAGCCCAGGCTGGCCTCCAGCTCACAGCAATCCTCCTGCCTCAGCCTCCCGAGTGCTGGGATGACAGGTGTGTGTGACCACGCCCGGCAATTGTCCATATTTCTGAGGCCATCTGCTTGATGCTCTGACAGGGTAGAGAAGCACGGAGATTTAGGTTGTTTCCAGTCACACTGGTCAGCTGCCTCCTAGGCGAGGGGACGCAGGCAGTCATTTGTAGAAGCTGCTGACTCCAGCTGGGCGGCAGGTGCTTTGCAAGTGGGCAAGGACAGAGCAGCGAGGAAAGCTGCTCTGGGGCGCTTGTGTCCTCGTGGTGAGTGCAGAAAAGCTGCCTCCCTGCACCCAGGGTTCTCAATGCTGTTTCTGGTGCCTTCCCTCTGGCTCTGTATGTTGGTGGAATGACCGTCCAGGGCTCTGGGTGGCTGGGGGAGAGTGGAAGCTCAGGGCCCCTGGCCAGGGACTGCCCGGTGCAGGGATGTGAACCTGCTGTGTGTCTGCCTGAGTTCGGGTAAACCCAGAAGCAGACTTTCCCTGCGGGACGCCCCGTGGCCCAGGCTGACACAGGCTGGGGCCTGTGTGCCCACCTTTGTTCTTGACCTCTGCACTTCCGGCTCCTCTGCACCCCAGTCCCTTCAGTGCTGGCTGCAGAACCAGCTTCCCTGTCACCCCACCCTCTGCTCACCAGGGCTGGTCCAGACCTGTGCCAGGGCTTAACCTCGCCCTGGTGTGGCCCAGGCGCAGGGATGCAGAGGGCACCGGAAGCCTCGCCCCAGGAGCCCCTTGGGGCAGGGCGCTTCCCGACAAGAAGGCCCTTGGAGAGGCCACAAGGGTCACTCTGTCCGATTCTGCACATCTGTACCGCCCAGGTTCACACCAGGAAATTGTTCCCCATGCTGCCTTTTCTCTAGGTCTTCGGGAAGAGCTGGTGACCCCAGGGTTCTCCGGGTGCTCTTACAAGGCAGTGAAGAGTGCTGCCCCACTTCTGGGTTTATTTGGGGGGGGGTTGTTGTGCTTTTTGGTTTTTGTTTTTGAGACAGGAACTCATTACATGTAGCCCAGGCTGGCCTCAAACCCATGGTGACAGTCCTGCTTCAGCCTCTCGGGCTGAGTGCTGGGATGACAGGCATGTGCCCCACACTCGGCCGTCCTGTTTTATATCTGTCGCTTGGTTCCTAGGAAAGCTGGCATAATAGCACCTCCATGCATATGGCACATCACAATTTACAGACTGTCAGATCGCTTCATTTTAATTTTCACAGAAAATCAAGGTCACACTGCTGGGGACCTGCATTACAGATGAAGGAACTGAGGTGCAGAGAGGTAAGGTGACTGCCGGGTCCCCAACAGGAAGCAGCAGAGCCAGGACCGACGCTCAGGTGCCACCACAGCCAAACCCAGGGCGCAGCTGCTTCCCAGAGCTCCACTCTTCTGAGGGCCTGTGAAAGTTCTCGTTGCCTGACCTGCAGGACTCATGGTGACCTTTCTGCCTGTCGTTTGTATCCTGGCCACAGCCAGCCTCATTTCAGGGGCTGTAGTTCCAGGGTCAGTGTCCCTGGGCACCACCCGAGCCAAGAAGAGGTCCCTCCCAGGCTGATGAATAACCCAGTTCCATAGGGAGGATGATTCCAGAGAAACCAACACCAGCAAAGTGGCCTTGTGCCAGGTCTGTCCCAGCATGGGCACAACTGGGGGCACTGCATGAGGAAGGTGCTAGATGGGTCAAGGGTAGAAACAGATGATGCCAGGGAGAACTGGAAACATGAGAGGAACAGTAGTCAAGATGGAACCATGACCAAGAGGGAAAAGAAGTAGAATGTGGTGTCAGAGAAAGGCCATGCAAGGTCAAAAATAAATATGCAGGGCTGGGGATCTAGCTCAATGGAGTAAATGCCTGTCTGGCAAGTGTGAGGTCACAAGTTCAATCCCCAGTACCCAAAAAATAAATAAATAAATAAATAAATAAATATGCAGCCGGGTGTGGTCATGTATGTCTATAATCCCAGCACTCGGGAGGCTGAGGCAGGAGGATCGCTGAGAGTTTGAGGCCAGCCTGGGCTACACAGTGAGTTCAAGGCTAGTCTGAACTGAACTGTAGGGTAAGACCCTGTCTCAAAAGGACAAAAATGCATTCAGCAATCCAGAAGGAGGAGTAAAGAAGGCTGAGGCTGTGGGTGATGAAAGTGGATCATGGCCCAAGACTGGGCCATGGGCAACCTCGAGGGCGGGGGCAGAAGAGAGAGCCTGAGCTCAACCCGCCAAGTTTGGGCACAGATGTTGTCCAGCCCCATCTCACGTGCACAAGGCCATCAGCACTTTGCATACTGACAGAGGAGGAGCTGAGCCGCAGGCCACGGTAATGCATTGCCGCGGTCACTTAGCTGGTGGTGATGTCCTGTCCCTTGGTGGAGGGTGGCCAACCTTGACGCCCCAGAGTTTGCACAGCTGGTGTCCACTGTAATGTTCACATCTGGTGAATGTCTCTCACACGTGTACATTGGGTCTCTGTACAGAAAGTGACAGAAACACAACTTAAGTCAGCTAAAGCCACAGGAGATTCTGGGCAGCAAGTTGAGGGCGCCCAGGACAAACAGTCAGTGTGACAGCAAAGCCTAGAGGGTCAGGGACAGAGGCCAAGATCATGGCCTCTGGAAGCGGAGATGGGGGAGCCTCTTGGCTGCCCTGCTTCTTGCAGTGATGCCGCCTGTTGCAGAGTCCCCACTGGGCTCACAGTGAGTTCAAGGCCTGCCTGGACTTCGTAGGTGGGCAATTATGGCAAAGTTTACACAAACACTGTGGGGGCTAAAGGGCCCTCTTTAGATGCAGCCCCATGACGGAACCACGTTGCAGTGGTGCCGAGCAGGCTTTAGAATCAGTCGATTGGCTTTCTAAGTCAACCTGAGTCTTTCCAGCCTGAGTGACTGCCTGACGAGCCAGTGGCTGGCATGCAGAAACAGAACTCTGCACACCAACCATCCGTGGCCTGTGATACTCTGAAGGCAAGATAACAGCACAGCCATGGACACTGACCCCTCCTCAGATTCCCAGAGGTGATAACTGCCAACTGCAGAGATGAAACAGTTCTCTCGTGAAGCAAAGGTTTTTCACTTCTTGGAATGTCTTTGTTCCACTTTCACAAGGTCTTGCTCACTATTGTGCCTTTTGCCTCAGCTGTTCCCTACTTTTCCCTACATGCCCCCTGATAAGATGTACCCAATAAATAACTTGCAATTTGAAGAAGTCTGTCTTAGCCCTGAGCATTGATCTTCCCTGTCTCCTGTATGCCGTATTACTTCTATTGTCTTTTATCCTTTGCCACACACTCGCACAGAAGATCGGGAGACTGACCAGCTCCCGATAGCCCTGGTCCAGCTCCCGATAGCCCTGGTCCAGCTCCAACCTCTGCAGGACAGAAGGCAGCTTTGCAGCATCAGTGCGGCAGTTTAGCCTGCTGGGGAACTCTGGCCCAGCCACCTGCCCTGTGTGGCTGGACAAGTCTCTAAGGCTGTCAGTAACAGACTGAGGACTGCGTGGCTTCCTCCCCACAAACAGCACGGTCTGATTGCCTTAGTTACCATCTTGCCTCTGGGACACAAAACCTGACACCCACAATGTGTAAAGAAGGAGAGCAGTGTTGTGGTTTGTGCTTTAGCAGTTTCAGTCCTTGCCAGCAGCACAGTGGAGGGGTCTGGCGGAGGAGAGCTACTTGCCACATGGAGGACAAGAAACGGGGAGCAAGGCACACAATTCCAGGCCCCGCCCCCTAATAACAGCACAGCTGATTATGGCGTCACCTTCCACAGCCCCGCCTTTGAGCTCAAGAGGCTTTGGGGGGACATCTAGGCATAGACCGTGACACTGATGAATGCTTACCTATGTGCACACTCAGAAGTGCAGTCAGGGACCATGTAACCATAGAAGTGTGAATATATTTAAAACACAGAAAATGACTCATGTGCATCTGAAGCTGTGCTTGCCATCTGGGAACTGACACTACCTGCTTTTTTTTTTTTTTTTTTTTTTGGTACTGGAGATCAAACTTGTGACCTCGCACTTGCCAGGCAGGCACTTGTGCTAGTAAACTAAATCCCTGGCCCCCAAAATTTTAAAAATGTGAAATCTTCCCCTTTCCATAAAGATAATATAGACCTCTGTTCAAGTAAAAGCTACACAAGAGCGTATAACAAGCTTTCCTTCTGTAATTCCTTTGAGAAATCTTTTATTATAAAAAAAAAAAGAACCAAACCAACACCCATGCACAGGTACTCTCTTTCCTGCCCACGCGTCTCTTCTGCACTCCACACCTAGGCGTCTACCTGGGAAAGTGCTACCCACCCACTCATCAATAACTGTGCCTCTTTTGTTAGTCAATCAACACACCAGACGGACTGAACTGGGTCCTACTGGGGGACATAGAGGTTGCCTCTGAAGTGTTGCTATTTGGACAGCGCTGTTGAGAGTGACCTTGTCAGACCCTGTCAGCATGATCTGCTGACCACACGCCTGGGGTACATGGCCGAGCCATAGGGGACGCCTGTGTGGCAGTTGGCAGCAGAGCCAGCACCAACACCTCCTGCCACTTAGGACTCCATCACAGCCGGGCAGCGCAGGCTTCCAGGTCCAGAGAGGGAGGGATGGCATCAGGGCATCCCCCTCCCTTGCACGGTCCCCGTAGGTCCTCCTGGTCTAGTCAACCTGCGCACTGCATGCGTGTGTGCCCATGCCGTGCCACTCATCCTCTTTTCTCTTTCTGTAAAATGTTGATGATGGAAATGGTGACAGCAACAGCAGACGTGGAAGCGCTGAGGGGCGCTCGGCATTTGTGGGGTACAGTCCGGGCATCGGTTTGAACTTCTCGACGGTCCTGTGTCGGAGGCACTGTGCTCATCTCTTGTGCTGTTGCTGCTGCTTCGAGGCAAGATCTCACTCACGGACGTGGAAGCCTGCGCTGCCCAGCTGCGATGGAGTCCAAAGTGGCAGGAGGAGTTGGTGCTGGCTCTGCAGCCAGGCTGGCCTCAGGTTTGCTGTGTTCTTCCTGCTGCAGCTCCCGAGGTGCGAGGTCCAGACCCCTCGAAGGCTCACACCACCACACACAGCAGGTCACCTCCGCTTTGCAAGTGTAGATGCCATGGCGAGGTGAGCTGCAGTGGCCCAGCGCAGGTCTCATCGCAGCGCAAAGCAGAGCAAGGGCTGAAGCTCAGCTATCTCTGACCACAGCCTGGCCCGTGTTCCACAAACCAGGCTCAAAACTGCACACAGGGGCCTCGGCTGAGTTTCCCTCCTTGCGATTTCCAGAGTAGCCTAATGCCCACACACGTTCTTATCTCCTTCTGAGGTGTGGCCCAAGGGGACCCCACAGCTCACACAGACTGGAAGCCCCAGAAACCCAGCCATGTGAGTGGACACTGGTTCTTGATGACAACTTTGAGCCAGAGAAGTGAGGATGAGTTTTATTCATTCGTTCATTTATTCATGCAGCAAATACTTACCCAGCACATACTGCATGCCAGGCACTGTTCAGGCACCTAGCAGCACCAGTGACCAAAACAAACCAGGTCCACATCCAGTAAAACTCCCACTGCACTGGCCAAGAAATAAAGAAAAGCGCCTGCAATCCCAGCACTTGGGAGGCTGAGGTAGGAGGATGGTTGCAAATTTGAGACCAACCTGGGCTACAAAGTGAGCTCAAGACCAGCCTGAACTGCATAGTGAGACCCTGCCTAAAAAAGACAAAAACAAAAACAACAACAACAACAAAAAAAACAAGAAAGAAAGAAAAGAAAAGAAAAAAGAAAACTAACACCACAGAAATCAGGCAATCTGCAGAGGGCTGAATGGTGGGGTTAGGTAAGGAGAGGCTACTGTGGATCATGTGAACCGGTCAAGGTTCCAAAAGCAGCGCCAGTTACTCCACATAAATGAGAAGTGGTCCTGAGGTCCTGGCAAGAGCGCCTCAAGGCAGAGTGGGGAGCAGGCCTGATGCCCACACTGGGGACCAGCTGGCGCCTGTGTGAGAAAAGTGCCCTTGCCAGAGCTGGCCCAGGGCAGGGGGCTCCCCGAGGCTGGTGGGCAGGAGAAACCTCTGGACAGGATCGTGTTGGTGGCCAGAGGTGGCCTTGTAGGCAAAATCGGCACTGTAGCTGCTAGGAGGGAGTGACAGGGGACTGGCAGTACAAGAGGGGACAGTCGGGGACACTGTAGCAGTTTACACCGGAGCTCTGTGGGCCTGCAGCAGTGTCGCTTCTCAAGTGTCAGCAGGCACCAATACCCTGGGGCCCCTTCCCAAGACCCTGAACCTGGAGGGGACAGCAGGACTTGGCATTGCCAATGACCCTTCACCCCGCAACGTGCTGTCGTCTGCAAATCCCACTGTGAGCACTTTGGTAGACTCCGGGTGCAGGAAGCAGACCCAGTCAGGACTTCCTGGCACATGGCACTTGCAGGACGAATGGCTCAAAGACACCCAGCAGCTGATCCGTGCTGGGAACACAAGCCGGTGTGTCCGTGGGCAACTGACACACAGGCCCCTCGGGGGTGGCACCGGCCCCTGGCCTGCAGTGTGGACAGAAGAAAAGGGAAAGGAGCTTGCTCATCGGTCTTCCTGCACAGCGTATGTTTTGCTGCTGCTGCCTCTGGAATCGGCCTCCAGCGCAGACCAGCACTGTGGAACAGAGAGCCCAGGCCGCCTCTGACCTGGGGCTGGCACCCCGACCTTGATCCACTCGTTCTGCAGCTTCTCAGGCTGACAGCTCCCGGACCCTCGAGCTAAGAGCCCTGCGGGCTCTGTGCCTGCATCACAGACCCCTCCAGGAACCCTGACCAGCAGGGCAATGCAGACAGAGGCGAGGGCACCTGCGAGCTCCCCAGGGACAGAAGAGGCAATGTGATGAGAGTGCCCAGAGCTCTGTCCCCCAGCTGCCCCCTCCCTAGCTGTGCTGAGCTGCCAGTGGTGCTGCTCTCTCAGGACCACGTCCAGGACCAAGTCTCAGGACTTCCTGCTCTCCAGGAAGAAGGTGACCTTGGGTCCGCTGCCTCTAGTGCTGAGACGGCAGCATCTGAGGACAGAAGCAGGAGGCTGAGTTCCAGGAACTGGGCCTGAAGGGAGATGCTAGGTGGGAAGCTGCTGTGGGCCTGGAATCGACCCTCCTCAGCAAGGAGACCTGTGCCCTTCCAGAAACTCCTACACCTCTGGCCTCAGAGAAGCCAGCAGCCCTGGCCCCTGGTGCTCCCTGCTCTGTTCCCGATGGCTTCCTTTGGCCCGGCTCCCTCCCCTCAGATGACACTGGGGCTACCCAAGGAAAACAGACCTGCCTACCACCTTGGCCCCAAGCTTCCAGCTCCATTTCTACCTCTGCTGCACCTTCCCTTCCCTTGCAACATGGCTCATCTCAAAAGCTGTGACCATGGCACAGCCACCACCCTACAATCACACGACGCTGCCCCGGTCACCTTGAGCTCTCTCTGCTACATGTGCATGGTGACACTTGCCCTCACCACCCCACATGCCGGCTCCCCGCCCCTGCACCGTGGTCTCTGGGTCCCCAGCCCTTGGGATGTCCTGACTGGCCTCCCCTGGTCACCTGAGGGCCTTGTGTGTGCCAGGCAAGTGCTCCCTGATGACAGAGTGAGCCCAGAATCACTCTGAAGGTTCCAGAAGTCCTGATGTACAGCCCCCTCAGATTCATTAAATCAGAAGGGGAACGCTGAGGTCTCTAAAATCTCTACAGATGCCCTTATAAAACACAGCCCCATCCAAGAAGCCGCAATTTCCTTCTCTAGTGTCTGCTATTTCTCTCCACCCCACGCCCCAAGTTTTTTTTTTTAACCTTATATCCGCGCTCTCCTGATTTAAAATTTCAGATGAGAGTAGATGGCTCTTTGGGCTCAGACACTACTCTGTGTGACACTACCATGACATACGTGTCATTATGCCTGTGTCCAGGCCCGCAGGGAGCATTATCTCAGCTGTGAGCCCTGGGTGTCACTGACCGGTCCATACAGGTTCAGCAGCAGTGCTGCTGTTCTGCTGGGTGACACATTGTTGTGTGTCAGGAACGGTGGACGCGCTGGTGTGTGAGGACAGCGGGTCTAATGGGAAACCTCTGCATCTTCCTCCATTTTGCTGTGAATCTAAAATAACCTTAAAATGGTTTCAGATGAGTCCCTGTGTCCTATGGCAGGATTCTTGGAATCCAGTTTCAGAGAACAGGTGAGGCCAGGTGTGGTGGCGCACACCTGTAATGCCAGCACTCGGGAGGCTGAGGCAGGAAGATGGCTGTGAGTTGGAGGCCAGACTAAACTACATGATGAGACTCTGTCACAACAAAAGAAAGAAAAGAGCAAGTGAGCCCTATTGCATGGTATTGGTCGGGGACAGTATTTACCTGCTCTCAAAGGAGGCCGAGTCTAAAAGGATAAAGAGCCAGCCGTCAGATGGTTAATGACAGTTTTCTGCACTCTCTCTGAGTGCACAGGGCACCATGCAAAGCCCTCTGTGAGCACCAGCTTGCTCACATTCACAGCTCAGCCACCGCAGGCCTCCTGCTGCACACCTAGCTACTCAGGAGGCTGAGACAGGAGGATTGCAAGTCAAGGCCAGCCTGGGTGAAATCTTGTCTCACAATACAAAATAAGAAAGGTTGCGGGTGTGACACAGTGGTGGAGGGCTCGCCCAGCACTCACTCCCAGGGAGCGGAAAGACCACCCGAGCAGGGAGCTTTGGGTCAGTGAGCCCTTGAGGCAGGATGCACCGCCCAGTTTGCAGTTCTCATCCAGCCCCTTTGCACACCAATGAGGTACCCATCGGGGCCTCCTTGGGTGTACCCCTGCCTCAGCTGTGTTCTGAAGAATCATGTAGGCTATGCCTCTGTTCTCCTGGACATGGTGACCTCTCCCTGGCATCCTGTGCTTACTTCCCAGCCAGGCCAGAGCCCCCTGCACGCCGCAGGGCTCAGGATGGGCTCTTCCACCCAACCCTGTGTTCCAGGACTTTGTGGTATCTGAGTGTCCCCTGGCAGACGGAGGGTCTTGAGGGGAGCACCCTCCATCTCCTAGCATTGCAGGCACCCGCAGGGCGCACTGAGCAGACGCAGGCCTCTGTCTCGCAGGAGGGGCGTGTAGGACGCCCTGAGGCCACCAGGGTGTCCCTGCCCAGCTCCCCAGGAGCAAGCACGCTCAAGCCCTTGAGCTGCCCAGATCGCTCTGAGAAAGGAGTCCACATGGATGGCAGGAAATGCAGACCCGGCGCCACCGTCAGCAGCCTGCGCACAGCTCGTCACGGCATTGGCATCTCCTGCCCCGAGATAAACAATTCCCTCACGGCTGTGGCATCTGGCACAGCTGAGAGCCACGCTGGGCCTGCCCGCCTGCAGGGGCTCAGAGAGTCCTCTCCCAGGGCTGAGGGCAGAAGGGAGCGGGGAGGCCCGGACCATCCGTAGGCAGCTGCCTGATTTAGCGCTATCGCACGGTGCCCCTAAAGTAGAGCATGTGGGGACAGGGAAATAAAGTTGATCTCTTGATGAAAATTAATGAATTGAGGGCCAGGGATTTAGCTCAGCAGTATAAGCGTCTGCCTGGTGAGTGCAAAATTGTGAGTCTGATCCCTGGTACCAAAAAAAAAAAAAAAAAAGACAAAAGAAAATTAACGAATTGTGATGAGCCCATATTTGATGCATCCAGATTTTAGATGTTCTCCTACTTCCCATGGGCTCTTTAAGGTTATCCTAGGGGAAGCTGGAAGTTATTCCCAAGCCCTCCACGACAGTCTGGCAGCAAAGAAAACCATGACACTGGCGTGGCATCAAACACCAAGCGTCATGAGGCTGAGGCATTCAGCAATCCACCAAAAAAAGGACTAAAACCCGATTTTTTTTCTTTTGCAGTGCCAGGGATTGAACCCAGGCTGTTGCTATGTCCCCCTTGTTTAGGAACCACCATCACCCTTCACTGCACGCTGATCCCAAGGTCACCCAAGAAATGGTCACAACTGTCATCTCCTCTGCCTGCCTCTGAAGAGCTCCTCACTCTTCCTATTCTCACCGCCCGCCTTGACAACTCAGCCTGACCACTGCTGTCCTTGGCCTCTGACTCCGTCCCCAACTCTGGCCACCAAAACCTGTTTCTCTGGGCTGTAAACCAGTTCCGCTTCCCAGGCTCCCGCCAGACTGAAAACCCGGCCCAGCAGGCGTCCACCGGGCAAGTTGAAGTCACAAGGTGATGGCCGCCTCTTTGTCTTTCGATGACTTTGCTTTTCCACACATGACCGCTATGGTCCTCTGCCGTCCTCTGCTGCCCTGTGCCATGGCTGTGCCCCTGGCGAGGCCCCTGGAAAACTCGCCACCCATCTCTGCACCCAGCACACTGTCTGCTTGCTCGGACTCCTACCAAGGCCCCACCACTTTGGAACCGCACCTATTGGTGCCTATGTCACTCCAGGGGCGTTGTTTCGGCCCTCTGGTTCTTTGTTTGGTGGCCCAGGGAACAGACCCAGAGCCTCATGCATGTGAGGCAAGCGAGACAGCTCGGAGCCACATCCCCAGCCCCGATAGGCATGCTTTCACCAGGCTCCAGCCTCCAAAGAGCCCGAGCAGGTCTCTCACCTTTATGTCTGCGGGAGACCGCAAACCTGGGCAAGGACGGGTGGTGGATTAATGGGCAACTTAGAGCACCCAGGTGAACTGAGTCAGCGTGGTGCGGGGCGTGGAAGGCCTACCTCACCTGAGGACTGTTGCCGACAGCATAAAAAGAACTGGGGGGAAGCTGGTGCGCTGCTGATTCTCCTGGAGAAGCATGTCACACTGGCTTTCCTATTATGAACTTGGCTCTGGTCCTTGCTGTCACTGAGGATGGCTGTAGTTCTTTTGGGGGGAGCTCTGGTTCTTACCTTGAGGACCTTGTCACTTCCTGGCTCCAGTGCAAATCCCTGAGCCTGCTGGCTCAGCTCCTTCACCCCGCTGGTGTAGACTTTCTAGCTTCCACCGCTGACCTTTGGGTCTTTCCAGGGCAGATCCGTGATAGACTTGCATGAGACATTGTCATGGGCTCTAGGCCTCCAGCTGGACTCCTGCAGGACATCACCATGCAATCCAGGCCCTCGGCTGGGGCTGGAGTCTGTGGGTCTCTGGTGTGTGGACAGATCACCCACACTCTTTTGCATTGACTCTTTGGGTGAATATTACAAGCTTATCCTATAAGCTGTATGTCCTGTGTTAAATCTTTTCCCTTGTAAACCCCTTCTACATCTCCAGGTGAGACCAGCCACATGGAGCCATCACTAAGGTGCCCTGAGGCTAAGCCTGCTCTCCAGAATTCCGTGAACTTGGCTCCGTCCCTCTCTAAATAATGATGCCATTTAAGCACTGCTGGCACTGTCCCTGACTAATGACTGCAGTTTCAACTCTAGCAGGGCGAGTCCTCAGCTCACCCCCTTTTTAAATGTCCAAGTACTTGAGGAGATGCAGCCGCATCCCAGGGAGGCCTGGAAGGTCTCCCTCGTGGTGCGGTGCTCTGGGAGCTCAGCCTACCACCCTCCCCAGTCACAGTGCAGGGACGCTGCCTCAGGCCCAGAGCCCATGCCACGGCTCCAGGGAGACGCCGAGGAGCCACGGAACCGCGGTTTAATGGCAGATGCAGTGCCAGACATGGTTGGCACCAGGTGCATCTCGCAGAGTAATGCACTGAGTGGGAACGGCTTGAAACTGAGCAGACCAAAGTCCACCCCTCTCTGGGATCCACTGTGCTTGACTTTTTATAAAGAATTGCTTTTTTCCCCCCCAGGCAAGGTCCCATTATGTAATTCAGGCTGGCCTTGAACTCACTCTATAGCTCAGGTTGGCCTCGAACTCATGGTTACCCTCCTCCCTAGTGCTAGGATTATTGGCCTGCACCACACCTGTCTCCTTTTTATAAAGAACTGTAGCAACATGTAGATAGCAAAATTTATCAACTTTTTTTTTTTTGAGGCAGGCTTTTATTATATAGTCTAAACTGGCGTTGAACTCACTGTGTAGCCCAGGCTGGCCTTAAATTTGCTGTGATCCTCCTGCCTCAGCCTCCTCAGTTCTGGGTTTACAAGCATGCACCACTATACCCTTTTTGAAAAACAACTTTTTGAGAAACAACTAAACTGAGTAAGCAGCCTTCTGCCCTGGTAAGTGACTGTGGTCTGGGGAGCCGAGGCCAGCCCAGGGCGGGGAAACAAGAAGCAAGAGCATTTCCTGAGATCCGAGCCATGTTGGAACTTAGGGCGCCGAGCCAACCAGTAAGCAGCCTGCTACTTACCGGGGCGCAGGCTTAGAATCAAACATACCATATATCCCCCCACCCCACCCCCGTTAACAATTGGGATCCAGGGATCTGGGTATCTCTTAGTAGATGACCATATTTGGTACAGCAAGTCAGGGGAGTTTCCTTCTACTATCTCTGAAGGCAGATATTTTTATCGCCGTTTTGCTTTGTCCTGATTAACGGTGTTGCTCTATTCAATACTCTGTGTTGATGTGTTCTATAA
This sequence comes from Dolichotis patagonum, assembly GCA_004027295.1. Classification (NCBI taxonomy): domain Eukaryota; kingdom Metazoa; phylum Chordata; class Mammalia; order Rodentia; family Caviidae; genus Dolichotis; species Dolichotis patagonum. Next base: position 114,375 of record PVJX010001600.1, on the reverse strand, counting down.
TGTTGTATATTTCTTTGATTTTGCTGTACCCAGTAGAAGAACAACTATTGTGAAGACAAGGAGGTATACAATGTTGCCTGTTACTGTTGTCCTGGTGACCTGCTTTGATGTTCTGTGCCAGTTTCACTATACTGTCTCAATTGGCTTTATTCCATCCTGTTTTTTTTTGTAACTGTTTGCAGCCTCACTGTGTGTTCACTTTGTATGCCTTAATTTTGTAACATGAACAGCTATTTCTGGGAGGACAGTATGTGGTTTGTCAACTAGTGATTTATGGTTTTTTTGAGATTTTGTATTGTTTCTACCCTTTTTTCTGTATTGCTTTTTTTTTCTCTTTAAATAAAATTTTAAAAAAAGAGAAACAAATAAACTGTTTTCCACGGTAATTGGACCAGTTTTGATTCCTACGGGCAATGCGTGAAGCTTCCAGCCTCTCCACATCTTGGCCATTTGTTTTCCGTTTTTTAGTAGCCACCATCCTACTGGCTTTTGCGGTTTGAATGCAGTTTTGCAGTGGTTTAATGATGGTGGACCTCCTTCTCACACTTGTTGGCGCTCTCTGTGTCTTCTTTGGAGAACTGACTATCTCAAACTTTCCCCTATTTTTCCCCCCCGCTGGGTTGTTTGTTTTGTTGTTGTTGAGCTGTACTTCCTTGTGGATTCTGGATATTAACCCCTTGGATATAGGATTTGCAAATGTCTTTACTTTTTTTGAGACAGTGACTGTTTTCTCTTGCTTTCAGTTTTCGTTTTTATTGGTGCATCCTTGCATTCAGAAGGATCGAGCTCCTCATGAGGAGCTGGAGCCTGAACACAACACGGCTTTACTCACCCTTGTGCCTTGTAGGTCGTCTCCCCTCCCCCACCCCTCCCCGTTGACCCACTTCCCACTTGCCAAAGCTGCATCTGTTTCCTGCTGAGGACACAGCTCTTCAGACCTCACCAGAGGACAGCAGTGGCCCTGTAATGACAGCTGCACTGGCGACGCCTGCTTTCAGATGCCAGCCCAGCTGCCAGCTGGGAGTTGCCCTTCCGCCCTGTCAGCACCTGGGGTGGGCAGGCCACCAGCAGTGACAGGTGGCCAGAATGAGAGCCACAAGGTCGGGTGAGGGCGGGCAAAGACGCAGCACTGTCTTGGGTCTGGAGCCCAGAGGGTAAGGAGAAGGCCGCCCTCCCCAGGGGCTCCCTCCCAGGGGCCGGGCCGCCAGCCTGAGCATGTCACCTTGCCAGCTCCATCCCACCCCACCTCACTGGCCTGCCAGATCATGCAGAGCTGCTCCGGGCCAGGTGCTCATCTGATTTTGCAAGGCTCTCACTGAGGTCCGCAGTGGAGGTGGTGACCAGGCAGGGGAGGTCCCTGTGTCCCCAGAACACATCTGTGGGGAGGATCATGTCACCTCAGTCTCGAAAGGTGCTGCAGCCCTGGGGGCCCCTGATGAGCCCTGGGGTCTTGGGAAATCGTGCAGCCCTTCTGTGCCCCATTTTTCTCACTTACAGCAGGAGGTGATGGTAGGATCTGCTGCGTGGTGATGATCAGACGAGACAGTCCCCGGAATGTGCTTACACCGGGGATGGCAAGGGACAAGGGCTTCACAAGCATCAGCTGTTCCTGCCCTCCCGAGCCCTGCCGCTGGTCCTGGCACAGCCCCACGTTCTGGCCTCTGTGCTGTCCCATCCCTGGAGAGAATGTGTGCCAACACACGAGTCCAGACGTCATGTGACATTAGAAACCGAGTCACAGTGTCCTGGAGGAAGGGGCTCCTTCTAACCTGTCCCCCCCGGGGGGGACTGTCAGGACTATGCAATCGAGCAGCTACTGAATCACACTCGCCTGGGAGTTTATGTGATCTCAGGGCTACAGAGGAGCCAGTTAGGCCAGCTGTGGTCTGAGTGCTGGCCAGGCTGGTGGGTCCAGGAGGAGCTGTGCAGTGGGCACGTAGCTCCAGCCACAGGCACCACGGCAGGACAGCTACAAGGCCAGTGTGGAGTGGAGCAGCCTGGAGTCCAGCTCCTCAGCTGTGTGACACAGACACATTACTTAACCTCTCTGGGTCCCCATTTTTATAGTCAATCAAACAGCGATATTGTATTGCCTACATCATGGTATTTTATGAGAATTACAGCACTAATATATGTGTGGATCTGAAAACAGTTTTTTTTAGGTTTTTTTACAGTGGTGGGAGGACAGGATCTTAGTACGCAGTTCAGGTTGGCCTTGAACTTGCTATGTGGCCCAGGTTGACCTCAAACCCAAAGCAGTCCTTCTGCCTCAGCCTCTCAAGTGCTGGGGTTCAGGTGTGGGCCACTGTGCCTGGCTTAGAATCATCCTTGCCACGTAGCAAGCACTCTGTTAAAACAATGTATGTCAGAGCCGGGCAAGAATCCCAGATGCACAGGGCATGGGAACACATGGCTGGAATTCCATGCTCAGGAGGCTGAGGCAAGAGGATCACTTCGAGTTCAAGGCCAGCCTGAACTACTTAGCAATACCCTGTCTCAAAACACACACACACACGCACACAACAGTTGCTAGAGAGGCCCACATATGTGAGGCCAACATGTGCAACGCACCGAAACCCCCATCTCAAAGCGTAAAGGAGTACAGCTCAGTGCTTGCCCAGGATGCACCACAAAACAACAAAATAAAACAGACCACGTAATGTCTAGACTCTCTCACCACTAGGTTCCCAGCTGTGGAGGAGCAAAACTATATCGGGGAGAGGCAGATGGCCAGGGTGACCCCAAATCTGCCACACAGCCACTGTGCAGAGAGGGAGGAGGCAGCCGGAGACCGAAGGGTGCTGCGCTATCTGCCAGGCCACCCGAAGCTGGGCCTGTGGGACAGGAAGCTGAGGTTCATGAGTTAAGGCGGCGAGGGATGGCATCCCCCGACAGCACCTTGCAAGGGACCAGCTCGTGACGGAGATGACAAGCATCGTTCTTTCCTCAGGCAGCCTTCAGCTCAGGGATGTGGGCAAGTCAAGCCCACTCAGTCCTCCACACTGCTGCCAAGTGGCAGGTTTCAAATACCTCCCTGCTTAGCAGCTGGGCAACAGCTCCTCCCTGCCTCGCCGGCGCTTCCTGGCACCCGCTTCTGTTACATGCAAGGGCTCAACACAGTCTCGCACCGTGGGGATTTAAAGTGTGGGGCTGAGGCTCACTCCAGAGTCCCAGGGCTCTCAGCTCCGACTGGCTAAGCTGGGGTGCATTCTCTCCTCCCCAGAGCCTGGCTGCCCTGTTACCCTGCTGGCATCCCCTGCCATTCCCATGGCGGGGCCAGGCTCTCGGACAGCCAGAAGAGCAGCGCTTCTCTGGGCCCTGGCAGAGTGGGAGGTTGGGACTGAGCTATTCTTAGCCTCAGAGCAGGTCTGGGCCCTGCAGTTCCTCTTCCAGGCGCCAGTTTTAGAAGCAGGGTAATTACTAACTATTGAAAGTGGGGTGGGGCACAGGTACATTAAAATTACAAACCAGGATGACAGACAATCCTGGTTGTGCAGATTGGAAGCCAGCATGTGCCAGGGGCAATGAATAACTGCAGTTAGGTGTGGTCCTCCAACTGGGGTCCCAGGGAAGGGCACAGCAGTGCACAGCGGGAAGCCGGTGCTGAGCTGGGGGAGAAGCTCAGGACCCACTGGAGGAAGGGCGGCCAACTTCTGCCCAGTGTTCTGAGCGAGCCAGGCTGGGAGACCGAGCCACACACACGGGGTGCTGGGATTTGGTTTTGGCACCAGGAAAACTGGCCTCTGAACTGCATACTGCACTGCTCTTGCAAAGCAAAACCAAAGGCAAACAAGCCAAAAATGCCCAGCAGAGTGGCAAGCTACCCGGGCAGTCACAGGAACAGTTCCTACAGCAAGGGCCGGCCAGCATCTCATGACCTTTTCCAGCGATGGAATGAGCTCCACTTGGATTCCAGGCAGAAACCAAACAAAGAGATCTTCAGGCCCTGTGGCTGGGAGGAAAATAGTCCTTATCTCCCTCACTCCTTGTCCAGCTGCATGAATATCAAATGAAGGCCCCGCCATGGTCACAGGGCCCACGCTTATCTCCCTGCCCAGTGAAAAGCCAAGGCAGCTCGCCCGGCTGCTCTGCACCGGTTTTGGGGGAGGCAGATCCTCCTGCCTGCGAACCAGCAGCAGCTGGCCAGGAACCTGCATCCATTCCCTGGGAGAGCCACATTCTGACCTCTGGGCTCCACAGATGCTGGTGTAGTATGTCCGAGTTACACTCCCCATGTTGCATTGCCTAAGGTACACTGGAGAAAAATTAGAGAACTAAGAAAAAGCAAAGTTGTGCGTGTGCACGTGCATGGGGGTTGTGCTCAGGGCCCCGCACATGGGATGTCCACAGTGTACTACTGAGTCACACGCCGAGCGCCCTGGTCCCATCTAAACTGGGCTGGGATCCCGCACACATGCAGATTACCTGCCTCAAGAACTCTCCAGCCTGCCTGTGTTGGCTCCGTCTCCAGGGCATCTCCAGAGGGGCCTCTTTGGTGTTGGGGTTCCCGTCCTTCCTGTTTGTCCCTCATCTTTCCTCATTCCCTCTTTGTGCTCCACAGGGACATTTCTGAGGGGAGCAGCTGAGCTGGAGGAAGAGACGAGATGACTCACATCAAACTGGGCCATGGCTCCCCAAGCTTCAAGTGTGATCCCCAAGAGCCAGAAGCTGGAGCAGAGCTGTTGGGGTGCTCCAGGAGGCATTTGGAGCCCCTACTGCTGATGACCCTTCGGCCTCATGTCTGTAGCCCAGAACCCTGTGCCCCAGGAGGCAGCTGGACACAACCAGCAGCGCCACTAGAGGTCTTGGGAGCCTTCTGGCACAGCCACTGGACCCACCGTCAGCTCTGTCCTGGTCTCCCTGGCCCTGGGATGCAGACGGCAAGGACTGGAGCACTAAAGCACTGTGGGATAACACGGCAGATAAGGTTGCTGGCCTGCAGCTCCCAGGGACTGCACAACCCACTTCTGATCCAAAGAGGAGCCCCCGAGGATCCTGGGTGGAGACAGCCCTGACCCACTGTGGAGTCAGACTTTGCCCAGTGTGGGACTGTGCCAGCCACGGGCTTTGCCAGAGGGGAGGCCTAAGAATCCCGGCTCAGGGCTCTCCTGTTCCCCAGTCCTCACTGGGGAATTGGAGCTCTGGGACGAACAGAGAAAACCACAGACTCACAGATGACCCTGCCCAAGAAAGCAGAATGTCTTCCCTCACACACAGGGTCTGGACAGAGAAATGGTGTTTTTCTGTGTGTGTGTGCATGTGTGCGTGTGTGTGCTGCACAGACCAAACCTGCAGGGCTCACCATGCCGTTCTTGCGACAGAGATGTTTGCAGAATGATTAAACCAGGCACAGAGGGACTTTGCTACACTTCTTGCTCCAAAGAACAAATCTGAACTTCAGTTTGGAAGGATTCCAGAGCACTGGAATCGGGCGCAGAGAACCGCATAATACCCTTCTCCCTGGGCCCCTCCTCTGGAGGGTTTTTTATCTTCTCTGCCTCACCCCTCAGCCAAGTAGATTACAGTCCTGACCCCGGAAGCGTAGTGTCTGGTCCCGCAGGCCACGGGGTCTGTCTGGGGAGGAGAAATGCAAGGAGCGGGCGGCGGGGACCATGCCCGAGACACAGGGATCATGGCCTGAGTGTGCCAGCTGCAGGCTATCCTGCAGCCCATGGCACGGGACAGCAGGCCAAGGCGGACTGTCCAGTCCCCATGTCCAGAGCCCAGCCTGTTCCGACCCTGCTCCACCCCACCTGGACCCTGGCAAACTCCCAACTGTCCTGGGCCTCGGTTCCCCTCTCTGTAAATTTCCCTCGAGCTTCTGTGAAGGCAGAATGGAGGCCCAGCACTTGGTTGGGCCAGTGCCAGAATTCTTGATGAATTCTGATTTCTAATCCTGACATCAGCACCCAACAGGGAGGCCGTAGAGCCAGGAGTAAGACCTGGGGTGGCTGCAGGGTCCTGCTCTACAGGCCTGCATCCCCTTCCTGCTACCCCAACAGTCGTGGGCTGGGGCCCACAGACAGACAGACACACAGACACATAGACACACAGACAGATGGTTGTGACCTATGCACCCCACTGTCCCTGTGTGGCCAGTGCCTGGAGCATACCTCCCTCTGAGAACTCTCCAGGAGGCGACACCACACTTGGCTCCCAGCCCAAGGGTCCTGCCAGGCCTGTGCTTGCCACCCCCGCCCTGGGCAGCTGGCCTAGGCCCGTCCTCTCTGAAAGGTTAATGAGCCCCTTCTTCCGCCAAGCCACGCATCAGCAACGCGACATCACTGGGCTCACGGCTCCCTTGTGGGGACTGGGGCATCCAGGCACCACCACTGCTGCTCCTTGCCTGGCTGCGCCCTTGCCTGGCAACCTGGGGGAGGGGGCTGCTGGGACTGTTGCTAAGGCAACCACCCCACACGCTTCACCTCCTGGGCCCAACACGGCAGGCCCAGAATCAACATGTCCCTGCTTGGCCTGAGTCTCTCTGGGACCCACTTTCCTCTAGCTGGTCCTGTGTCCAGGGATGTGTGTGAACCGGGCTCCTTTCACTCTGAAAAGTGTCCCGAGGTGGGTGGTGGCCTCTATAGCTGGTTCCTGTTAAAACACACATGGCAGCCAAGCACTGTGGCATATGACTGTCATCCCAGCACTTGGGAGGCTGAGACAGGAGGATCACTGTGAGATTAGTGCTAGCCTGGGTTACATAGCAACAAAAAAACAGTCACCATTAAAATAGCTTTCCTAAATCATGTGAATATAATTTATGATTCACATTTAATGACTTTTCTTTCAGTCTAAAACATTTTGAAATTAGAATCTATACTTACAGGCGAATGATTTGGAGTTGGGGAACTCTTTAGGTTCCCGAACACACAATCCATTGTTCAGACAAGAAAGTTGTGCAGAAAGTACCATCTGTGGGTGGGAAACTTAATAATTTCTGACCAACTTTTTTGTGTGTGTGCTTAAACCTAAGACATCTCACATAGGAGCTAGTACTCTGCCACCCAGACACACCCCGGTTCTTTTCCAAATCTTTAAGACAAGAGCTCACTAGGTTTTCCAGGCTGGCCTCACACTGGTGGTGATCCTCCTGCCTCAGCCTCCCAAGCGCCAGGACCACAGGTGTGTACCACCATATCTGGCCCAACTGTTACGTATATACGAGGTCAAAACAGGAATTAAAGGAAAAAATCCAGAAAAATGAATATGTAGCTGGTACATTTCATATACAAAAGTAAAACAAGAAAAAGTATGACAAAGTGGCATTAATAAACAAGCATAGAAGATGCTAAAAAGGGGGTTCAGGAAGTAAACTGTCCTTCCCCAAATCGGTTTTACCCTTAGCTTTTTTTTTTTTTTAACCAGAAAGCGAACTTACGACCTCGCACTTGGCAGGCAGGCGCTTGTGCTGTTGAGCTGTATCCCTGGCCCCTATGACTTTGGCTTCCTCACTGGGCCTGCAGATCAAATCAGTTGGAGCCTTTAAAGTTCCCAGAGTATAAGATATGGAAAGTTTGAGCTGAGCAGAAGAGTGAAGGCTTCATCCTTACAGATGAATCTGCTCAGAACTTCCAAAAGCGTCACCTCTGGGTGGTAACCAACAAAGACAAAGCTCCGGTGAAGAGAACGTTTTCAACCTTTGGCTCTCCGGCTTCTCACTGTGTCATCTGACACATCACAGACCTAAAAGCCACGCCACCACGTCATGCCATGTGTGGGAAGACTGCTAAAGGATTCAAATTCGTTCTTGACTTAGATTTCTCAAGTTTTAAAAGTCTCAGCCAGGCATTGTGGCACATGCCTGTAATCCCAGCACTCAGGAGGCTGAGGCAGGAGGACTGATGTCAGTTTAAGGCCAGCCTCGGTTACGTAGTGAGACCCTGTTTCAAAAAATAAAGATTTCCCAGTCCAGGGGAGGAGGTCTTCCCTTTTGCACACAGCAGTGACTCACCTGTCCAAGAAAGATGTGGACTGGTAGAAAGTCTACCAGTTTTCAGAGAAAACCCAACTCTAAAAGTTGAATTGCACTGGCCCACTATGTGGCAATCTGCATGGTAATCTTTGCAGATAAACTGAGGCTTGAATTCCGAGAGAGGCACTTCTAACCCTTTATAGCCCTAGGAAGTCTTCAGGACCCGTGCTATGTACAAAAGCCCCTGCTGAGTGAGGCCAAGATCATTTGCTATTAGGAGCTCCTCCTGGTACTGACCGTGTGCTGGGGCCCTTTCAGTAGCCAGGCCATCACACAATTGAATTCAGCAGTTGAATTGATACAGAGGAATGAAACTCGCAGTTTACTAGATGATGAGATGATGTCTAGTACGAGTTCGTGTTGTCTAAAATCGAAGACTGAATTTTAGGAACAGCGGAGGTTAAGAGCAAAACGTATTTATTAAGACAAAGACAGCTCCCGTCTGAGGGACAGACAGAGGGGGCCCGAGTGGGTTGCCGAGGTCTCTGCCTGCTCTAGGGACTTTTATAGAGCAAAACCACGAGGTGAGGCGGGTCCGAGGTGGGGGAAATGGGAATTCGTACAGCTGGCGGGCACAAGGTGGGACAGAACTATGGCCAACCAGTAAGATTAATTGCTCAGGTAAGATTGACTAAATCAGGGTCCAATAGGTAAATGAGTCGCGTAGTGAGCGGGAACAGGGCCTTTGCCTGTAGGGGTTTGGATCAGCGGCTTCTCTGGCTTCCTCAGGTGACCCAGGTATCCCGGTGATACCTACTTAGAACACCAGTCCCTGAGGTTTATGTTTAGGATGTGGCTGCATTGTTTTGCCTGTTTTGTCCTGAGGTCTGGCCCACAGCAGAGGTGTCTGTCTCCTCCAAGGTTGCTAGATACCTGCCCCTCTGCACTGGCTCCCCAGGGCCCGGCCCCGTCTGCTGCCTGTAATATTTTTATCTACCTCAGCTGCCTGTACCAGAATGAATTTAGACCCAGAAAGCAGAAGAACCATGGCCCGGGTCACTCGAGCAGGAGGGCGTGAAGCAGACTGGAGCTCAGCTTGGAGAATGCAGCTCAGGTCCCCCGTGCTCTCCGCGCCTTATTCAGTGCTAAGTGTGTGGCCTGTGCACCGCAAGTACTTCCTTAGCAGGGCACCTTGGCACACGCCAGTCATCCCAGCACTCTGGAGGCTGAGACAGGAGGATTGCCTCAAGTTCAAGGCCAGCCTGGGGTACACAGTGAGACCCTGTCTCAAAAACAAAAAATAAATGCTTCCTGTTAATTCTTTTGGAAAGATACCCAAAAAAGAGTGAATAGTTGGGTGGAATGGAACCTCTAACCCTAGTTTTTTGAGGAATCTCCACATTGATTTCCACAGTGGCTGCACCAGTCTGAACCCCTGCCAAAGAGGAGAAGGGTTTTATTTTTCCCCACAGCCCCTCCAGCATTTGTTATTGGTTGATTTCTCGACAAAATCCATTTTTTCTGGGGTGAGATGGAACCTCAGCATTGCTTTAATTCACATTTTGCAAATGACCAACAATGCTGAACATTTTTTTATCTATTTACTTACCATTTCTACTTCATCTGAGAAGTGCATATTCATCTCAAATGCCCACTTTTGAATTGGGTCACTAAATTTGAGAAGTCTAACTTTCTTTGAGTTCTTTATATGTTCTCGGTAGTAATCCTTTGTCTGAGGAACAGCTGGCAAACATTTTTTCCCACACTGTGAGTTGCCCCTTCCTTCTGTTGGTGGTTTCTCTTGCTGTGCAAAAGCTTTTCAATAATATGAGATTCCAGTTCTTGACACTTTGTGACGGTTCCTGTGCAGTCGGGGTTTTGCTCATAAAGTCTTTGCCTACACCTGTGTCTTCGAGGGTTCTACCTATTCTATCTTCCTACAGATTGAGTGTCTCTGTTTTAATATTTACATCTTTGATCTATTTCCATTTTAGTTTAGTGCATGATGAAAGATATGGGTCTAATTTTCATCTTCAGCATCTGCAGAGCCAGTTTTTCCAGTACCATTTATTAAAGAAGCTGTCTGTCTTCCAGTGGGTGTGTTGTACAGGTACAAATTCTCTATGCTCAATATGATCATGGTGTACCTCAAACGTACCAATAAAATCTGATTGTAAAAATTAAAAATGAGATGATGTGTGGTACAATGGTGACCTTTGTAAGCGAGCTAGCGATGGCCAGGACAAACCCGAGCGAGGCCCTGCGGACAGCATGAAGCAGTACTGTGTTAAATTGTGGCTTAAGCCGGGTGTGGTGGCTCACACCTGTAATCCCAGCACTCGGGAGGCTGAGGCAGAAGGATCGCTGCAAATGCGAGACCAGCCTGAGCTACAAAGTGAGCCCAAGGCCAGCCTGAACTGCATAGTGAGACCCTGTCTCAAAAAGGCAAAAAAAAAAAAGTTGGGGCTCAAACAAGATCAGCAAGGGAGAGTCTGACCTGGAGTCTCAAAGACTTCCCGCACAGGACACTGTCCATGCTCACAGTGATTTCCTCCCGGCCATTCTCACGGGGTGTCAGGTTTTGGTTTCTACACCAGAAGATGCTGGATCTTTGCCCTGGACGGGGCTCTGCAGCCAAACCTGGAAAACCCAAGTGCAAGAAGAAGCTCCTTTCAGAAGTTTGATCACAGATTCCGGCCTCAGAATCCCCTCTCGGAGCACAGCAGTTTGTGGCCAAGGATCCCCACAACGATGACTTGAAGCTGTGCTCCCATGCAGTGGCGACCCACACAGAGGTCGGCAGGAGGGGAGGATGACAGTGACTGCCTACAAGCATGGGCTGGGCAACGTGACTGTGACCAAGGAGGCCGGGTCAGCTGTGGTCTACGCAGTAGAGGGTCACCTTAAAGATATATGGACCTCAGTTGTGTCAAGAAGGAAATGGGCATTTTAAATATGCCTTTGGGAGTAATGTCACCCCACAGTCTTACCTGAAGAATAGTGTGGTAGCTTACAACAGTTTGATAGAAAACCCTCCGGCCTTTTCTGCTCCCTTTGCCGGCCAGAATCCCTCTTCTCATTCGCCCTGGCTGCTGAGCAGCAGGCCGTGCTCTCACTGGCATGCTCCGGGGACACATGGCCCGCATCTCTGCCTCCAGTGAGCATGTATGGCCTTTCTGAAGCTTTGTAGGTACACAGGGAGGTCATTCCTACACATGCCGTGTATGCCGTTAACACTGAAAAAATCATCACGAAACTCTGGCACCCAAATCACAAAGAGCTGCAGTGAGACAAAACCCACCGCCAGCGCTCCACAGCCAGGAAGGGCTTCTGTTCTGCTGAGCTAGGATTGGAGGGTATGGGGCACTCACCAGATTCAGATTATTGAAAGCTGAATGTTTCGGGGTTCACATTTCAAGACTGAAATATATAGCATGTATATAACCTTTCCTGGGGCAACGAGACCTCGAGTACATTCTGTGTTGCTACTACGAAGCCATTCATGGAAATCTAACTGGCAATGACCCATGTTTCTGTGTGTTTGTTCCCAGTATGGGGGCAGGCATTGTGAAGCTCTGTGCCTGGAGTGGGGATGCTTAGGCATCTGCACCTTGGTGTCCCAGGGTCTGCATGTAACACAGACGACATTCTCGACAAAGCAAGCTGCCAGAGCTCAGCTCTCATGGTTAGCAGGATGTTGTTGTGCCTGCCATGTTGTAGAGTTTTTGCCTCTCCTAAAGAGCTGTATGCATGACTTTGGGTGGGAATAAACTACACAGAGTTAAAAGTCAGATCCCTCCTTTAATAGCCCATTGTAATTTTTAACAGCTACACATAGTGCCCAGACAACTGTACAGAACATGATAGGTGGAGGCTGTGTTGTTACACACAAGTTAAATCCTTGCTTTACATTTAAAAGCAAAATCAAAACAAACAAAACTCTTGGAATGCAATTAATCTTCTAAACGTGTTCCTATAACTGAAGTTTCTTTTAGCATTGATCTGTCCAAACACTCTGATTGACATGCTTATTTATTCCTGTATAATGTGTTAAATATCTGTTTGAACAAACTGGATTTATGCTGTATAATTCTATTTCTATTAATAGCTATTTCTATCAGGTCGTAAAGTGAAAATAATTTACATTTGACAGTGTTACTGATAGCCAGCTTTGTTTGTTTTAGATACGTTGCTTTTTACTCATAGGTAGAGTGTATAGATGGGTTTATGTAGTTCTAAATAATGGATATATAGATTTGTATATATGGTTCACATATCTGGATCTGTGTGTTTCATTTTGTACTTTAAATATAACAAATATTCTGGGAGAAACTAAATAAAAGTAGCACACAAGGACAAAACAAAATGCTTCCTGGAGGAAGGATGGCTGCAGAGCAAACACCCCAAGATACGGATGGGTGAGCGGTGGCCAGAACCGCCTGAGATTAACTGAACACTGCCTTGGTGCCGTCCCCGTTACAGCTGTGTGCGCGCTGCCTTCCATACCTGGTTCCCGGGCAGGATCAGCACTTGGTGGCTGCAGTGAGGACTTCAGTGTCACTGACATCACTGCCTTTCACGGCAGTGTCAGGTGCTGGCTCTACGGCGCCCAGTTAACTCTCTGGGTGGTGCGAGGAGCCCCCGACTCCAGGTGCTTGGAGAGGAAGCAGGTGGTCCTGGAGCTTGGGGTAACTCTGCTCTCCCAGGGTGAAATGAGAAAGAGGCCAAGTGATGTGACACAGGTGGTGCTGGAGGAAGTGACGCTGACTTGGCAAGGTCACCCCAGGCCGTGGGGACCTAGCCTAGCACGGACAGGGCCTTGGGTCGGCACCAGGCACTCCACAAGTGAGAGGTGAGATATCAAAGCTGAGCCCAGAAATAAAACTTCCCAGGTGTTACTGCAGCTCTTCATTGAGCCCGGAACTGTTCTGCACAGACTTTGAAACAGATCTTTTTATTTTGCTTTGTTTTGGTTTAGTTTGTTTTTATGAGACAGGGTCTCACTATGTAGCCCAGACTGGCCTTGATCTCACAGTGCTCCTCCTGCCTCTGCCTCAAGTGTTGGGATTACACGCTTTCGCCACCACGTCCAGCCCAAAACAGATCTCTTGAGGACAACCTCGGGTCTCCAGCCTGGTGGTCTGAACCCATTCATAAAAATAGAAGAGGAAGTTGCTGCTGCCTCCGATAACCGCAAAGCCTTTCAGCAGGTTTTCCGGAAAGGGCTATCAGGGCTTACCCAGCTGCCTATTTATTCACTGTGGAAATGCTTGTCATTCTCTTCTCACTGTCTTTGATATCCCCAGGTAAAGCCATGGCCCTGTATGTACACAGAAGCCTGTATCAGAGTTCCACTCCTAATATTAATGGGTTGTAAAATTTAGGGGACGTTCCTTTGTGGATAAAATGTGCTAGAAACCAGGCACAGTTGGGCACACCTGTAATCCCAGCAGTTGAGGCTGAGACAGGCGGCTCACTATGAGCTCAAGGCCAACCTGGACAATGTACTGAGATCCTTTCTCAAAATAAACCAGGAGGAGAGAGGGTTCATTGACACCAGCTCTGGGAAATGTCCCAGGACACTAGGATCTTCTGTCCATAGGAGCAGGGCCAGGCATGGTGGGCACACCTATGCCCCCAGCACTCAGGAGGCTGAGGCAGGACAATTGCTGCAAATTCGAGGCCCCTCCTGGGTAACATGATGAGCTCAAGGCCAGCCTGTACTACACAGTGAGACCCTGTCTCAAAAAATCGAAAGAAAGAAAGAAGAAAAAGAAAGAAAGAGCAAGAAGAGGGGAGGGACACAGAGGACAATCCGACCTCCACGCTGCTGTGTCACTCTTCTCTACGTTCTTGTGGGAAGGAAGGCTCCAGCTCCTAGGGCTGCCTCTGCATCCTGGGTTGCTGCTTTTGGGCTGGTGGGGGTGATGGTGATGAGCTCCAAAGGGGGAGCTTGGAGATGGTGCTCACCTCTGAAAGGAAAAACCCCTACTTTTCAAGTTCCACTTGGTGGTGCTGGTCCAGCACACTGTCAAGTGGGGTGACAGAGGAAAAAGCAGATGGGCGTTGGGCTCATGGTGGGACCTCACTGGTGGAACTTGGCAGACAGGGGTGATGACCCTAGGGCCCAAAGCAACCCAGCAGGCTGGAGACTAGAAGGCTGCTCCTAAGCAGGGCTGGTTTCAGGGAGCCTTCTCAGCCAGCAGGGGAGTCAGACCTGATTTATTAGAAATAGAGGTGCAAGCCAGGCATGACGGCACATGCCTGTAATCCCAACACTTGGAAGGCTGAGGCAGGAGGATCCTTGCCTAGGGTATGAATCGAGCTCAAGGCCAACCTGAACTACTAACTACTGGGCAAGCAGATAAAAGATCATTCTGGGAACATCAGTGGAAAAATTATGAATGGGGCAGGAAAAATTGGACTTGTTCAGATTTTACAACTAGCCAGATAAATGGCACAGATCTGGATGAGGAAAGAGAAGGAAAAGATGATTTCAAAATAAAAATAAATAGCTGAGCATAGCAATGCACACTTGTAATCTCAGCTACTTGGGAGGCTGAGGCAGGAGGATCACAAGTTGGAGGTCAGCCTGGGCAACTTAGCAAGACCCTGTCTCAAAAGGAAACATAGAAAGGGCTTCAGAGGCAGCTCAGTGGTGGCCCTGGGTTCAATCCCCAGTACCACAAAAACAGACAGAACTTGTGTTAGATATGGGAGGGGGAAGAAAAGAGAGTTTAAAAATTTTAAAGCTGTGATCCTGGTTGACTAGAAAATTATTGTAAGAACAGACAGAGAGGCTGAAAGACGAGGGTCCATTTCAGGGGAAGCGAGGACGACGACGAGTGCAGCACAGGGCCCGAGCCACAAGACTCTCAGGCCACATGAGCGTCACAGTGTGGAACGGTGATCGCAGGCCACAGATGAAGCCATAAGTCTGAGCAGCACAGGACACTGACTGACTGTGACAAGGGCCGTGGGTATAGCTCAGTGCAAAGGCCCTGAGTTCAGTACCCAGTACTACAAATAAAAGGAATCTTAAAGAGTCAGTACTGTACTAAGGGTTAAGTCACCAAGCTACGCAAAACCGGAACTTTCTTTTTTCTTATTCTGCTCAGTGCTGATAGGGTCAAACCCAGGGCCTTATCCCCTCGAGGCAAGAGTCCTATGACTGAGTCACAGGCCCAGCACTGACCCAAGCCTTTAGCTACCCTTACCGGGGGAGGGGGTAGCTAACTCTTCTTGAGTTAAATACAACAAGGCTATTTTTGTGAAAAATAAGTCATTTATGTCTCTCCCATGTTGATTTAAAAAGCCTAGTATTTTATAATTTTTATTGCATGAATTTTTCTTTTGGTTACAATCAGATAAAGCAAATGTAGATCAAAACAAATGTTTCAGTGAGCACTTACAAAACTTCAAATTAAAACTTTTTTTTTTTTTTTTTTTTTTTTTTTTTTTTTTTTTTTTTTGTACTAGGGATCAAACTCATGACTTTGTGCTGGCCAGGCAGGCCCTTACACCACTGAGCTAAGTCCCCAACCCCTAAAAGACAAATATTAAAAGTCTCATTAAGCTGGATGTGGTGGCACAGAACACTGTCATCCCAATACTCAGGGGACTGGGGATTTAGCTCAGTGGCATAAGCACCTGCCTTGCAAGTGCACAGTCCTGAGTTCGATCCCTGGTACCAATAAAAAAAAAAAACACTCAGGAGGCTGAGGCAGGAGGATTGCTAGAAATTCGAGGCCAGCCTGGGCTACAGAGTTCAAGGTCAGCCTGAACTACATATTGAGACCCTGTCTCATAAAAAAAAAGTCTCATGAAATAAAATGTGGCTTCTAATTACCATTATGAACAATAATTTCAGAAGCAGAATTAGCTCCTGGGACAGCGCACAGGCTAGGTTATTTATTAAAGAGTACAGAGCAAGCCACAATTCAAACTAGACAAGGTTACGCTTTAGGTGTCTGATTTCCAAAAGGGTCAGCCAAAAATTTTAGGCGACCCTCCAGACAGTTGTCTTGAGACAAACACAAACCTACCTTGCTACTTATTGTATTACTCAACGAACAATACACTTGTTATCAGCTAATGCCTGGTGGTAAAGTGAACATGAAACAGATGTCCAAGGGCCCCTCAGTCCAAGGAGTACAGGACGGCAGGAGAGAGCAAAGCCAGGGGTCACCTCCTCCTCCACCCTCATTCCAGTCATGTTGGTGATGTGTACTTCACGAACAAGGATTAGCGCTCTGGCTTTGTGGCAGGTTTCTAAAGCAGTGCCCTCAAATTAGCAATGAGTAATTTGTTGTTTTGCAAAGTATTGAAAGACGTCATCGAGCAGCTCACCACTTATCACATCATCCAAGTGACTGAGTTAAACGCACATCTAATGACACACATGGCCACTGAAATGGCAGGACAGCCCCACCCCACCCCATAGACACTGGGCACTCTGCTGGTCCTGTGGGTGCCACTCTGGAGTTAAGTTACTCTCTGGACAAAGAGACAGCTGGCAGAATGCCTCATGACCCTCTGACTTGGGACTACATACTGTGAAAAAGTTAAACATGTCAATACAATTAAATTTGAGGTTTTCTTAGAAATCACAACCCAGGATTTTTACAACAAAAACTTCAGAAATAAACAGTATCTGTTATGCTCCTTATATCTGTTCAGTTTAGAGAGAACAGTATATAATCTGAACTTTGTACCTAGCACAATAAACCGGAAACATTTTGTCCACTTTTATGAGGCCATAAATATTACAGTAACAGATTTTTTTCAGTACTAGAGATTGAACTCAGAGCCTTCCCATTGAGCTAAACCCACAGTTCGTTCATTCTTTCTTTCCTTTTCTTTGAAACAGCGTTTTACTATGTAGCCCAGGCTGGCTTCCAACTTGAGGTGACCTTCCTGCCTCAGTCTGCTGAATGCTGCGATTCCAGGTGCGCTCCACCGTGTTCTGCTTACTTTTTAAATTTCTGTTGAGACAGGATCTTACTAAGTCTGGATTTCTTACGCTGGGCTTGACTGTCTTCCAGAATTCTGGGGTAACAGGTGTATGCCACCATGCCTGGCCAATGGCATCAGATCCTCGAGGTGAGTCAGTTTTCTAGAAAGTTGTAAGTGGTCAGAAAGATGTGGTAGATATCTGCATGCTTTGTTTTCCTTTGTTTTTGGTGGTGCTGTAACTGAACCCAGAGCCTTGTACATGCCAGGGAAGTAGTGTGCCCTAGCACTGAGGGACACTCCCAGCCTTTGCTGTTTCAAATTGTGAATGTTTTAAGCATTAAAACTTTTGGTTTTCTGCACCACAGGAACACTGGGAATTCACCTTAGCACTAAAAATTCTTGAGCTTGCACCCGTCTGGCCGTGGCAGTCCATGCAGCCCTAATACAGTAACGCAGCTGGGATGCCTGATGAGCAGGGAGAGCCTGGCTCAGACCCCTGGCGGTAGGCGGGGTCCCCCCAGGATAATCTTGCCATGTCAGTCCCTGGCAGAAAGGCAAAGACAGGGCAGAAAGAGGTGGAGGGGGCCAGAGAGAGGGGCCGAGTCCTTTCATGGCCACCAGCACCCCCCAACCCTCCCCTTGCCATGGCCTGATCGTGGGGGTCCAGCTCCCACTAAGACACCTGTCAGACTGATTTTTACTTTACCACCAGGCTCCTCCCCTTTGTCACACTCATGATTTGTTGGAGGCAGATGACTTTAGCTCCACCTAACATTTCTGAGTCTCTCACCCTTAATTCAGTCTATTTATTGGCCCACACAAGCTCGGAGTCCATGGACCTGTATGACCTAGGGCTGCTAGTGTATGTGGCTATTGTATCATTTTACCTCAAGGCTATTTCCTATGTTCCCTGGCACTACCTGGGAATGAGTAACCTGACTTGGCAAATAACCCAAACCCCAAACCTCAAGTGTAATGAAGTCTGCTGTTTTCATCAGGTGATCATCCTCTCAGACCTCCATGGGCTGTTGTCCTTTCCAAACTAGAACCTTCTTTGTGGTTCTACTGCCCTCATGAAAAGCTTTAACTTTGGATATGTGCACACTCAGCCCATGGGTGCATATTCTTAATAATAAAGCTGCCAGTGGGCAGTTGCTTCCCAGCGTAGATGATGTTGGATTAGGCACTGGTCCAGCACCCTCATTTGACAAGAGGTCAACATTCCCAGCCTCCACTGCCTGGTGCTCCTCCTACTCCTCTGAACTCGAGAGAAAGGTCACAAGCGCTCACCCTTCTCCACACTTGCTTCTCAAATGTTCTCCCTGACAAAGCTTGGGAGTCTTTTTTCTCTCTTCCCACCTTTGGACTATTCTTTCTACATTGCAAGTGTGATCGCTACTTTCCCAAGTGCCTGTGGAATAAAAATCTAAATTCTGTGGTACCGGGGATGGAACTCATAACCTCACGCTTGCCAGGCAGGCACTTATGCCACTGAGCTAAATCCCCACAAAAAGCTGCATTCTTAAATGACACTGCAGTTTACCAATGATATGGCACCTGCCCAGGTCAGAAGTCTCTTTCCATCTATGAGGATGTGATGATCCTGAGCACAGGGCCACGGCACAGCAAGCGCCCTGCTCTCTGGATGGCTCCACATCACACCATAAATTCTTCTCTTCTGGCTGCTCCCTTGGCCTTTTCTGCCAATGTCTTGCCCTCTTGGCATTTCTCTAGGTCCTGTGCTTTTATTTCCTTTTCTGTGCACCTCAGCAATTTCTTAATTATCATGTTTGAAGGGAAGGCTCCCAAACTTGCCTGCAAAGAGCTCCTGATTATCCCATTTCTGGGGACTTCACTGCATGTCATCAAAAGCTCAAACTCTTTAGGCTCAGAACGACCTCATTTTGCCTCTACCTGTTTGTCGTTTCTGTTGATAAGTTTGACATCTTCCAATCATTTGACACCTTCTATTTTCCCTTAACACCTTACTATGTCTTTTCCTTACCATCCATTCTGAAACCCTTAGTAATTTTAAACTGCTGTTGAGTCTGCCTTTGTCTGACAAAAATTTTTTTTCAGTGTCATCCACTGATGCCAAAATAAATTTTTTTTTTTTTTTGAGACAGGGTCTTGCTACACAGTTCAGGCTGGCCCTGAGCTCACTTGTAGCCCAGGCTGGTCTCAAACTTGCAATGATCCTCCTGCTCAGTCTTCCAAGCGCTGGGATCACAGGCATGCACCACCATACCTGGCTTCAAAATAACCCTTTAAAAACCTATCTTTGTGTTTACCATTTATCTGCTCAAATGCTTCTACGAAAAAGTCCAAATTGTAAGGGATTAGTTGTAATCCGTTTTGTTTCAGTTTATTATTTAGTCTTTTTGAGATAGGATCTCACTATGCAGCTCAGGCTGGCCTTCAGCTCACTTTGCAGCCTCCCTGGTGCTGGGATTATAGGACTGTGCCACCTCACCCTGCTTCCTTGTTTGCTATCTGAAGCAGAGTCTATGTACATTATGTAGTTTAGGCCTCAAATTGGTGATCTTCCTGCCTCGGCTTCCCCAGTGCTGGGATTATAGGCATGTGCTACCTGGCTCTGTTCCAATCACATCATGATCTCGCCCAAACCTCCCTTTTTCTCTCCTTTGCCCCTAGGATAGAGACAGAAAGTCCACTCACAGTTTTCTTAACCTGCTCACTGCACCACCTTCTCATGTTTGCCTTGCTAGAACATCTACTCTCAAAATCACCTGTTTCCCTTTCCTGGCATCTCAGTGTTCAGTGAGATTTTTCCCAGCAGCCTTTTTCACTCAGCTGCAAGTAATTTCTCCTTCCATTAGGCTCCTTGCAGCGTTTCATCTGTTCATCTGTCAATTAACTGGGTTGTTCTGTATGGCTGCGTTTTTACCCTCCTGGATTGTGAGCAACACCTCCAGTGGTGAACGCCTACCTGGTCTGCCTTCCTCTGCCAACAGATCTAATGCAATGGCTGTTCTGACCAGACAGAACTTTTAAAAAATGGAAAAGAAAAACCAATATATATCAAAGCAAAATAAGGAAAAAAGTAGGACTAGAGTTCGCAGCTCCAGATTTCTAATACTCTGTTCTGAGATATCCTTTTCTCTGACTTAATAAGGGTCTCTTTTCCTCTCCCTTGCCTGACGATGAATGAATCACAGCAGTACTCTCGAAGTAGAAAGGGCAGGTTAGAATCAAAAGGGAAAAAGTCATGATCTCAGCCTCCAAGCCCTGTCACTACATAATTCACTTGTGCTCTTGAGACTGAGCTGCAAAGCGTTAGCGCGGGAGAACTGAAGTCTCTGGGCGCAATTGCTGAGTTTAAAAAAGCAAAGAAAGAATAAACGCAAAGCTCGCAGTCATCTTAGACCCACTCGTAAAAATGTGTGTAATGGAATTCGCTTTGCGCGCCGGTGATCCCCTCTCAAGCATTGGTCCTGCACCGGCAGGGGCGGCTCTGCGCGCCAACCCTGTTTAAATAAAGACCTGAAAGCCACGTCCTCTAGCAGGAACGTTCCCAAGGCGCCGCGCGGCAACGTCCGCGAACCGAGGCCATCCTTAGCGGAGGCAGCCCGCGCTCGGCCCCGCTGTTGGGTGTCCACGGGGGAGCCCAAGCCGCGCTGCAGGGCCAGGGCGGGGCCGGACGCTGCGCTCGGTGCCTCTCCTCCCCAAAGAGCGCGGGAAGCGGCGGCGCGGGCGGCCGCACCTGTGCTGGGTACGCATTGCCCTCTCGCCCTCTGCGCCAGCCTCTTTCCTCTTCCGCCCCCGTCTCCCGGGCGACTCCAGTCCCACCTCTCCCCACCCCGCGCGCGCGGCGGCCTTCTGTGACGTCACCGGGCCCCGCCCCTTACCATAAAGACTGGCGTCGCCGGCGCCACCTTCCCACACTCTGGCTTGTCCGTAGGCTGCCTGGTTCCCTTTCTCTGCGTGTCGCCGCTGCTCTGCCTCTTCTCCCTTCTCGTGCTGCCGCTCCGCAGTGTGACAAGGCCGAGTCCTCTCCCTCCCGCGCCTCTCTCTCCCTCCTGCCCGCGTCGCCCCATTTCTCTCCGGCCGCCGCCGCCACCGCCGCTCAGCTGGTGTCGGTGCCGCGCTTTCCCCACGCCGTCCCCGCAGCCTATGGCCCAGGCCGCCTTGGGTATTTCTGCTCAAGGTAACCACATCCCTCTTTAAAAATTCCGCCGAAAAAGAGAAGACGCTTTACCCGACTCTTTGGGCCGTTATCTCACGTGAGTACCAGGCCGGGGGGCACAGGCGGCGGGGGTCCCCGCGGCGGGCCCCCGAATATGGCGGACGCGGCGTGGGGGGCGGCGGACGGCGCGGGTGGGGGCCGGGGGCTCCCGCGGCCCGCAGCTCCCCCCACCCCCCCGTCCCTCCCGTGGTGCACTGCTACTTCCGGGAGGGGCCCGGGTCCGGCCGGCGCGTCGGCGCCGCCTGGAGGGTTCCGGAGCTGGGCAATGAATGGAGCGGGGCGGGCGCACAGACCGCAGCTGATAGTGGCGCGGGTTGCGGGCACACCGGGGCAGCGCGATCTCGCAGGCTAGGGAGCCTAGGAAGGCCTGCGAGCTAGTCTGAAAACCTTGGGCCACCGCCCCGCCCTGCAGGGCTCCGGATTGGGCCAGGTCGCCTTCGCTCACCGGGTCACCTCCCTGGCCCGAGGTTACTTACCGCGGCTGCGTATTTTCTACGCGGAGAGTCCCGGGCCGGGGGAGAAGGGGCAGCCGAAGGGCTGATCGTGTGCCTGATGGGAAGCCCTCGGTGTCGGGGTACCCAGCGCACGGCCCCGCGATGCCCCTGCAGGTCGCGCTGTGTTTTGTGATGGCATTTCAACTGCATATGTTAAATTGTTCTGGGACCCGTTGTTTCCGCCATTGAATCCTCAGCTAGGGTGAGACCAGGGCTCTTAACGGAGCTCTCCTTTCCTGCGTGCCAGGGCTCTTAACGGAGCTCTCCTTTCCTGCGACCAAGCCTGTCGGAATATGGCTGATGGCTGCCTGGCAAGGCTCTAGTGATCCCGCATTTTTTACTCCTGCCGATCCTGAAGACGAGTAATCACTGAGGAGTTAATTGTGATCGTTGCCAAGATACTTGTGAATGAAAAGTCATCAATGCCTTTCTGATTTTTACCGTAAAATATTACACGCACAGGAAGGTGAAAGAGGGGCACCTGCACTGGGTTACCAGTTAACCTATTGCTGTATCTGCCCTGTCATCCGTCCCTCTTATTGTTCCATGTGTTTTACAGTAAGGTGGACACCTCTGAAGGCCGAGCTCCTCCAGCGTTAGTGTGCACATATTAAATAGGACTTTGTGCAGTTGACAGCTTTGTGATTCAGGGAGTAAAATTCACATTAAAAAAAATTCACAGATGATGAGTCGACCAAAAAAAAAAAAAGCTGTGTGTAACTCAAACCTCCATTCCAGCACTGTGTAGAACATCACTGTTGCCCGAGAGAGCTCACTTGCTCTTTCAGACATAGTCTCCAGTCTCCACAGAAGCAGCCGTGATTCTGATTTTAAAAAAAAGAAAAAAAAGATTAGTTTTTTCCATTGTAGAATTTTCATGTAAGTGGAATCAGTTTGAGTCCTTTGTGTAAAAGGCTTTAATTTGGCATGTTTTTTATATTCTTATTGAATTTATCAGCAAATTGTTCCTTTTTATTGCTGAGTATTAGAATAGTTTGGTTTCCCAGAAAAGTTGCAAAGATGTAACAGTTCTCACATAAAACATTATGTGGTCAATCTTACTGGCATTTTAAGGCTTCAGGGTACATTTGTCAAAAGTAAGAAATTTATTTTGGTATTAATTACTAACCTCTAGGTTTCTTTTGGGAATCACCAGTTTCTCTTTGTTGTCCTTTCTCATTACCAGAATCCAGTCCAGTGTATCGCATTGTTTAGTTGCCTTGGTTCTCAGCCTTTTCTGCTGCTAGTTTTCCAATCTTCTCTTTTTCTTTTTCTTTCCTTATTTATTTTTTGGTTTCTTGAGACCAGGTCTCATTATGTAGTTCAGGCTAGCTTTGAACTCACTGTGTAACGCAGGCTGGACTGGAACGCCTGCCTCTGCCTCCCAAGTGCTGGGGTTACAGGCATGTGCCACCACGCCTGGATTCAGACTGAGATTTTGAGTTTTTAAAATAACAGTGATGTTGGAAATAGGTAAAGACAATATGTGCTCAAAAAAATGATGATTTTGAGATACTGAGTTTTAAGTAGTTTTTACAGTCAAAGGGCTGGAAGATTCTTTTTGCCTGACTGGTGGCTGCTGGCTGACTGTAGTTTGGTCCCTCCTGTTTTCTCTGTTTTTTAAGGGATTTGATTGGGTGCAGTGTTGTGTTGGACCCAGATGATATACACAAAAAAACCATCTTAACTAAGAATAATTATCATTTTCTGTACTGCCTTTTGTCTGTACCACCATCCCTTGGTTTTGAGTTTTGAGACAGTCTCATTGTGTAGTTCAGGCTGGCCTTGAACTCACTTACATGCCCATGCCATCTTCCTGGGGATGGATCATTCAGCCTCAGCCTCCTGAGGCATGTAACACTGCACCTGGCTGCATTTCCATTTTTATATTATTTTCTGGCTATATCTGGGATTGAACCCAAGGGCTTAGCGCTGAGCTATATCTACATCCCCAGCCTTATTCATGATTTTCCTTAACTAACCAGATAAACATTCCATCTGTCTTGTATGCAAATAGCCATCTTGCCTATGTACTCTTTTTAACAACCATTAAAATATGACTTTCAAATTTGGGGACCTCAGTTTCTTCCTTTTTGTTGAGTGAAAATGTGTTTCACATTGCTGCTGTTTGGTTCCTTAAGCAACGAAACAGGTAATATAGTAGGAAAAGAATGAGTAGTAATACCTCACTCAGCATAATTGTCTTGTTTCTTAGGGTAATTGAGAATGAACTGCATCCAGCAGGAGTAGGCTTTTTGTTTATTTAAAGCGGGGTGTGATGTTGAATGCCCTTAAATGCCATCACTCTGGAGGCTGAGGCAGAAAGATCACCATGAGTTTTAAATTATATCTTGAATTATATAGCAAGACCCTGCCTCAAAAAAATAGCCTAGTGCAAGAAGAATTGAAATGTCTATGAGGTAGTACATAATTTGGAATGTAATGTAAAGTTGTAATCATGATTTCAAGTTGGTGTGGGGTCTTTCCTCACCAACCATGAGCATCCTTAAGAGTGATCAGTCCCTTGCTAGGTAGGTAGGACATTTTACCTGCTACGTGTGACACCTCCCCTTGAGGTGAGAGAAACTTTAGGTGTGCTTGTGGTGTTTCTGACACCCTTCAGATTCCTGCCCTTTCATCTCTGGTGTCATATTTCTCAGTTCCTTCTTAATATCCCATTTGTAGCAATTAAAGGTCAAGTTATACTATGTGAAAACAATGTAATCACTGTATGACAAATGAAACATAGATGTAACATTTTAACCTAGAGGTGATTAACCCATCCAGCCAGGTCTGAGTGGTGGTTGGTTCTAAAACTTTTTACCTTTTGTGTAATGTCCCAAGCACTTTCACGTTCTCTGGCTTCTGGTGGCAGTAGAATGAAGTAGAACTAGATGGGCCATGTAAGAGAAGATAAACCAGAAAAGGTTAGTTGCCATATGTTAAGGATTTTTCAGTGGTTATTTCAGACACATCATGTATGAGATCTTAAAACTTTTTAGTATTGTAGGAGTTTACACTTCGAGCAAAGACGGATTTGAACTTGAGGAGTAAAAGGGTACTCTGGCTAGGTACAGATGCTGAGATTATGTACACCATTGTAAAAGTTTTGCTGATACAATGGGGTTTTGGAGGCTGGTGTGGGGTATCTGTAAATTTTTAACTTTTAGGCTACTATACATTTGAATTTTAGGAGACAGAAGCAAAAGTCACATAATGTCTAGAAACTCATGAGTAGGTAGGTAAAGCAACTTGGTAAGATGACCATGATGTCAGGTTTTCTGAGAACTGTATAGTGCAGCAATTTAGAAAGGCTTACTGCATTAAAAAATGTTTGGTTATGTTATAAATATAAAAAACATTAAAAACGTTTATGTTAAATGCTTTGAAAGCATTTTGTCTAATGTGACTTTAATGGAACATACTATTATTTTTCATGTCAATCTGCTTGAAGTATAAGCCTTTTTTCTCCTAACATGGAGTCATCTGCTACCTTTATTTCCTTGTCTAGGGCGAACTTTCTGACCGAGTGTACAACTACCCAGAGGGCCTAGGAGAAGTGCTGTATAGGGAGCAGTTCGACTTCAACGCCGAGCCCCCCTGGGAGCCTAGCTGATGATAGGGGGTTCCATCTCCTAACTCGTCCATGTGAGTATTTTGTCTGCGGAGTCCTAATGAAATGAAATTGAGGTGCTGCCAAGTTGCTTTCTGTTTAAAGTGCAATGACCTTGAAGTTCTGTTAAAGTTCTGTCAGATTTGACCAAACCTGTCAGATACAGGTTTTAGCCACAGCTGAATTAGTTGAATGCATTTTTAGTAATCACTGAATCACTTATCATTTGTTTCAAATACATAACAAATATTACTATACTAAATGTGCTTTTTGGTTTTGTTTTGGTTTTTTGTTTGTTTCTTTGGGCAGAAGTTCTAAGAAATTGTACTAGCTCAGGTTTTAACATGAGTTGGAGGTGATTTTTGTTTCTTTCTTTTTTTTTTTTTTTTTTTTTGGTACGGGGATTGAACTCACGACCTTGTGCTTGCCAGGCAGGCGCCTCACGACCTTGTGCTTGCCAGGCAGGCGCTTAAGCCACTGAGCTAAATCCCCAGCCCTGGAGGGTGATTTTTGGACGATAGAGTTTATCACATCATTCTGCCATTTGGTTTAGTGGGTGCAAATGTTTAGACTGGATTGAAAAAGTCATTTTTGCCTCCGGTGCTGGGGGTGGAAGCCAGGGCTTACACATTTCCTTATGTGCTGTCTGCTCCCAGGTAGCTTTGGATGGCTTGATGATTTGTGCATGGATTGAGTTTGGAATGGAGACCCCTTGCAAAATGGAATTTCTCAAGAAGCAGTTGTTTAAATTTGAACTACTGGATCATGGAGCTGTGTATTATGTATATAGACTTTCTGTTACTGAAATTTGGGTTTTGGTGTTTTAAGTCTGGATGTTTTGCAGTTGGCCAGAAAATTGGAAGGCATACCCATTTTCAGGAAAGCTAAGAGTATCAATTTCGTATTTTAGTCTGATCTTTTTAAAGAGTCTATTGAAAAGTTCTGTCTTAGTTGGACACAGTGACTCATGCATGCCCACCATAATCTCAGTGCTTGCAAGTCTGAGGCAGGAGAATTTCTGTGAGTTGAGGCCAGTCTGGACTACACACCGAAACTCTATTGGAATACGTTAATGTAAATCTTTTAAATACATTAGATGTTAATTCGCATTATCAAGGCTAAAAACAAAAAGCAGTTTTAAAAAGTTGTCTTGAAAGTCATGACGCTTTTCGAATCTGACTTTCCTCCTCTCTGTAGATTTGAGCACGGAGTACTCATACTAAGTCAGTTACCCGGTTTTTGTTGCTCTTTCCTACTTCAGCATATCTGACAAGTGCGACCCCAAGTTGGCTTAGACATTGACAGTGCCCTTGTGAGTGAGGTTGATTGACATCATGGTCAAGAATAGATAAGAGTCTGACATGGAGCTTATTGAAGTGATTCAGAAGTCTGAGGCAGGAAGATCTCCACAAGTTCAAGGCCAGCCTGGGGCACAGAAAGAAAAGGCGTGTTGAAGAACAAGTTTCATCTTATAAGGGCGACCATGTTAAAATACAAGCCTTGTTTTAGTTCCTTGATTAGAACCTAAATCTCACAATTTACTATTCCTAGTGATATTTCCTCTTAGGCGTTTGAGGTACCAGTAAGATGATACCTTTGGAAGCCTGAGAAGGAAAAAGTAGTCTTCAGAATAAAGATTAATGGTGTAGAATTTTCATGGTCCACAGTGCCCCCCTTCTTGGGGGGAATGAGGAAGATAGTGCCGGGGCCAGTGTGTATTATGGTAGAAGGGTCTCTAGTACCGGATCCCTTGCTGTCAAGCTACAGGCCCACAGTACTGAGTTCATAGCTTTTTTTTTTTTTTTTTTTTTTAATGGTACGGGGAATCAAACTCAATGTTGCGCTTGCCAGGCAGGTGCCTTTACCCCTGAGCTATATCTCTGGTCTGTTCATATTCTTAAACCCAAAAGCTCTTCAACAAAATTTTTGCAGCTTTTTTGATGTGATTTATTCTAATTTGGAAAACTTGAATTAGTATTGACTCAAACTTTTTTATATGATTGCATTTAATGTTAATATTCCAGGTTTTACTGTAGAAGAGGTGTGATTATGGGGTGTTGACTGATGCTAGGAGTGTTGCATAACGTATCCATGTAAATGTGCTACCTTACTGCTCCACACATGTGTTACACTCAGCCCTATAACCTGACAGATCATGAATGCAGAAGGATGTCTCATAAGTTTCCTTAAGATTAATAAAAATGTGAAAAGCTCACCCCTTAGAACTGTGATTCCGGTATGTGACAGTTGGTTAGCACTAGCAGATGCCGGGATGCTGAGATTTTCTGGGGTGTAACAGCACTGTTTGGTGACCGTTGGCAGAGTCTAGAGCAGTGCCCTGTGGGAATGACTTGCATGGCACCACTGTAGCTGTGAGCTCCGCAGAACTGGTGCTCCTGTACCCACCATAGGCTCCCAAGAAGTTCCTGGGGGACTGAGCCCCACAGGTGGCTTCAGGGTAAGCTTGAAGTCAAATGACCGTCTGAGATAGTTCATCCACTTAAGTATCTGTAAACTATCTGTAAATGTTGGAAGTTACATATATAATCTTTTTCTTTCAAAGGTAGGTTATTTATTTTTTGGTCTTGTTTCATTTTGTGTTTTGAGGCAGGGTCTCACTATACAGTGCAGACTGGCCTTGAAGTCATTATATAGAACCTAGGCTGGTCTCAAACTCTTGGCCATCCTGCTGCCTCAGCCTCCAAGTTCTAGGGTTACAGGTGTGCACCACCACACCTGCCTTCAAAGCTAGTTTTTAAAGTATGCACGTTACAGTTATGTGAGCATTGTGAAAATATGTTTTTTCTGGGGATTGAACATGTTAATAGCATCCTCTGTCTGAAACACACTTCCATCTTCTAACACTGGATGCATCTTGACAGATGTTTTGGCAACAATATTTCAGATGAATGCAGCAGCCCCTAAGTGTGGAAGTTCTTTGAAGTCCTTTTCAAAATTTTCTTAGGACTTTATGCTGCAGTAATTTTTCCAGCAAACTAATTTTTAATACATATTAGCTCTGACACCAATTTTAATATATTAGCCTAACTGAACACTTTTTAAATTTTTTTTAACACTAAGTACATTTATTAGAAAAGAAGAAAGTTATGAAATATCCTCATTTTTCTAATTGTACATATTTAAACCTTTCAATTCAAACAAACTTTTACTAGCAGATCTACTGTTTGCCTTTACCAGTGGATCTGGTTATGAGTTCATATTAAATTCACCATAAACATAACCCTTTGCAGTAATTAAGTATAAGAAAGGGATTCAGTGAATCGATTAAATACACTCCTAAGTTGCTTCAAAAATTTATCCTAGCTGTCATGGTTAATTCTGTGCTCCTGTAGGAATTAAAGCAGCATTTTGTTTTTGAATGCCTTTATTTTGCCTTAAAGAATGTTTTCCTCCAAACTAGGACACAACATTTTAACTATGTCTTCTAGCTGTTACTATTTACACTTGTCTTAATGGGATCCATCCTTAGTTTTCACCTATCACTATTAACTGCTCAGTGTCAGTAGAAAAGAGTACTTGAGCCCAGCATGTTGGCACCTGTCTGTAATTCTAGCACTTGGGAGGCTGAGGCAAGAGGATTGCCATGAATTTGAGGGCAGCCTCAACTACATAGCTGGACCCTGTCTCCAAAAATGGGGGAGGGGAGCTTGATGATTCTGATTATGGACAAAGGGAAAGCTTGGTTTTGCAAACAAATTTAACAGAACAAACTCACTGAAATACACAGATTTTTAAGGTATGTATGTCTCCCTGGTATGCATAAAGAAAGAGTTAATGTCCTTTCACCCATAAGGTAGCAGAGAAATATTCTGTACAAGCACAGTATGAGTAAATAGCATGTTAGATGAATGAGATCTGCAGGTTTGGGGAAGTGTAGAACCTTTTCTGGGAGGGCCACAGAGATGGGAGACTGTGTAGCTCAGTGGTGAAGGGGGTGGGAAGGGGTTCCTCTTTATTGCACAGGGCGCTTGAGCTACGAGTTAACAGTGACTGCCATCTTTGTGTCAGCACTAGCTGCAACCGCCTGCTCTGTCTCCTGTCCCGCTCACCCAGGTCACCGTGCAGTGGGTCACACACCAAGTGAGTCCTTCCCTCTAGTGCAGCATTTCCCTTGCTGGCATGTGGTGTGCTGAGTCATGAGAGTTAGACCAGGGTCAGCCTGCCCATGACCTCAGCAGCTAGGGAGCTGGAGACGCCTGGACCTGACTGGCTTACCAAAGGAGTCAAAGACAACAGACTCTGTTTCTCTAAACTTTTTGCCTTTATGGCATAGGCCTCATTTAGAATTTATCTCCTGTGCAGAGTCAGTAACCTTCCTTCATTTGTTGTTTGTAAATCAAACTTTGTTACCATGAGCAGAGTCATTCAGAGGATGACAGGGGTCCTAAAATTCCGTATGTGGACTTGCTCTCTAAAGTTTGAAAATTGATGAGAACAGCATCATCGAGCCCTGCTGTGTTCAGTAGGAACCGCCAGACAGGTGGCTACTTAAATCTAATAAATAAGGCCCAAATGCAGTTTAGGGCTGGAGATGGAGCTCTGTGGAGTGTTTGCTTAGCGTGTGTGAAACCCTGGATTGGATCCCTGGCACTGTGTTAAAAATTTATTTTTTTCCTCAAAATTTCATTTCCTTGGTTATGTGAGGCTCATGCTTGAAATACTGAGGAGTTCATACCAGTAAAGAAATCTTACTGCAGAAAGTTCTCCTGGGTAGTACTGCTAGTGTCAGCCATAGTGAGCTTATGATTGTTAACAGGAACTAGACAGTTGCATCTTGTTCCTTCCCTGGGTAAATTCTGTGGTTTTCCAGCATGCTAAGATAGAGCTCCTAAGTGTGACCGCTCATACAGACTGATATCTTAAGAACTTTGTGCTGTTACTTCAAAGACCCTCTGAGGCCCAACTGTCAAAGCGCTGTTAGAGTAGGTAAACTTGCCGTCTCCTGGCTGGGTCCTACATGACTAACATATTCAGGGGGCCAGAAAGCTAGGGTGGTGCCCCCTACAGCACAGTGCACCCGTGGAGGCTGCAGAGTAACAGTCCTGTTATACTCAGAAGTTGGAAGGAGAACAATTACATATAAGACACATCATTTATAGATTATTTATTTATAACAGTCACCCAAGGAGTCATACAAAGGAAGTTCAAGAAATCTGTCTACAACACTAAAAACCTAGAAAATCTAGCTGCTGGCCTGGATCCCATGGCAATAACCAGCATGAGTTCAACTGAAAACCTAGAGCCCATGACAGTGTCATGAAAGTCTGTCCCATGGATCTGCGTTGGGAAGGCCCAAAGGTCAGCAGTGGAAGCTAGAGAGTACTGTGCCAGCGGGGTGAAGTGCCAGCAGGCTGGAAGCTCTGTCCTGGAGCCAAGAAGTGACACTCGAAATAAGGACCAAGGCTGTCCTGAGAAGTCCCACAGCCATCCTCAGTGACAGTAAGGTCCCAAGCTTCTCTGATGATGGTAACAGCTGAGTACATATTACGAAGCCAGAGTGACAAGCTTCTCCTTGAGATGAAGCAGCACACATCTTCCCCTCTGGAGCGAGGAAGCAATGTTCAAAGTAGGGACCAGAGCTCCCCCAAAGTGAACTGCAGCCACTTTCAGCAATAAGGTCCTGGGCTCCTCCGATGATAGCAGCCAAGTTCGTATCAGGGGAGCCGCATGACAAGCTCCTCTAGGAGAACCCATGGCTCCAAACAGCAGCACCACTTCGAAGAACCCAAAGTGCTTCTCTCCCTCTCTGGGTCTCCCTTTTGTCCTCAGGTGGGCCCTCCATGCTCAACACCATGCTGATTCAGTTCACCTGGTGTTTAAGTGGGCCACCAGTTCCTAATCCACTACAAGTCCCCAGGTAAGCAACCCTCAACCAAGCTGTTTCTTTGGATGAGGGCAAAAACAAAAATTAGTGAAAGAAGGTTCAGAGACTGTCTCTTACAACTTAGCATCGGTGTAGTGTGTGCCCTAGGCTGTAGGCCTCACACTGTCCTCAGCCAGCAGCCAGCATGGAAAGCAGCTACCAGATGCTGCCAGGATTGCATGGGTTAGGACACCTGCGGAATGAGGGGCTGTTGAGTGGGCATAGTGCTAACCTGTTCTGTGGAGGTGACCTGCTGTCCATGGCATCGTATCGTGCATGGGCCTCCTAGGTGTTCCTCAGATCTTGTTTCTTAATTGATGCAGTGACTATACTGTAGATATTTGATATATAATCTTTCTGTGGGCACCAGGGTACCCAGGCAATAAAGTCTGCTCTAAGCTAACCAAGACAGTAAATGCATGGTTTTGGTTTTTGTTTTGCAGTGCCAGGGATTGAACGCAGGGCCTTCTCACAGAGTACATCCCCAGCACCAAGGAAAGGGAAGTCCTGTTTTGAAATTTCAAGATAGGGTTTCACAAAATTACCCAGGCTAAGGCTTTTCACACACACACACACACACACACACACACACACACACACACACCCGCCATCTGTCAGGGCATGTAGCTATGGTCACTTGCTCCAGCTGAGCACCTCATTGTACATGCAAAAGTAATGTTGCTATGGAAATCATCCCATACTCACTTTGTCCTTAAAGCATACTTTTTCTTTTTTGTAGCGGGATCAAACTGACAGGGTTTCACTATGCAATTCAGGCTGCCATTGAACTCACTATGTGGCCTCGAACTTGTGATCCTCCTGTCTTAGCCTCCCTAGTGAAGATACACTTTTTTGTGTGGTGGCACACACATGTAATCCCAGGACTCCAGAGGCTGAGGCAGGAGGATTGACACAAGTTTGAGGCCAGTCTGGGCTATATAGTGGGTTCAGTCAAGATCAATTTGCACTGCATAGTGAGACCAGTTTTTGAGACAGGATCTTGCTATGCAGCGCAGGCTGGACCTGAAGTGTGTTTTTGTTAGGAGCCTTCCAGTGCTCTGCAGCCGATTGCAGGGGGTAGTCAGTGTGTGAGGGAGGTTTTGCCGCTGATCACAGGGGATACAGAGGGCCTCAGCCACTGCTTTTCAAGTGGGAGCTGAGTGCTCGGTCAGTCCCGAGTGACTGTAGTGGTGTCCGTTTGACCTGTGAGACAGGGCTCCACCTTTACAGAGTAAAGCCCTGTTAGGAGATCGTCGAGAAAAGGTGTGAGATTGTGGCTGTTCTCCTGCCTAGGCACCTGGGCCAGTGTTCTGTCCACCTCAGGAGCTCTGCCTGTCTACTTCCAGGGAGGGCTCTGCTCCAGGAGCACGGGGTCATATGAGCCAGGACCGGCAGGGTCACCTAGCAGCTGTCCTAGAGTGGAGTGCATGCCCTCTGACACGCACCCAGCCGTAGACACAAGCCCCGAGCAGAAAGTCAGTCTCTGGGTTGCCTGGGATGACATGAGCAGTTGATTGCGAGAGGGACCTGGGAGCTTACCTGTATGAGCAGTTGATTGCGAGAGGGACCTGGGAGCTTACCTGTATGGGTAATACTTGCGACAGGTTTAGATAGTTCTCAAAGTAGGCACACGTTATGCATGTCTTCTATTAAGAGGGATACAGAAATTGAAACCTTTCGAATTTTGCCTGAGATCAGACTTAACATTTAGGGAAGAAGTTAGATACAGTGGCACAGGCCTGGCATCCCAGTGTTCTGGGAATCTGAGGCAGGATCAAAAGTCCAAGCCTGAAAAAGAAGAGCAGGATGAAAATACTGAAGATGAGAGTCTAGGGGTATCACTCAGCGCTCTGCTCTGTGAACCTCTGGGATGAGTCTCATGCACCAAAGAAAAGAAAGAAAGTAGAGTCAGATGGAGACAAGTAAACAGTGAAGGCTGTGACGTAGCCAAGGCAGGATATTGTGATCAGGAGTCACGGGAGTCAATGTCTGAAAATGGTTATTCGGTTGCAGTGCTGAATTTCCAAGCTAAGGATTCTGTAAGGCATAGGAATGGGGAAGCAGGTTTTTTATTTTGTCTCATAAGTTGATCACCAGCACGCAGCTTGAAAAAGTACTTGGAAAAAACATTGCCATGATCATATTGCTATAAAAAAGCCCAAAAACTGGACAGCTGAGCATGTAGGAGGGGGACCAGTAGGCCTGGAGCTTTCTAGGTACAGGGCTTCTGCGTGGTACAGGAAGTTGCTTTCCTGAGCTAGAGGAAATGGAGCTCGAGGTTAGCTCGGCCTGACCTGAAAAGCTGGACTGTCTAGATGCCCTGCAGTTCTGTGGGGGTCCACAGTAACCTAGTGAGTGAAACATCTACATGGAGCACATTGTTGGATACATCTGTTTCTGTATTTCTAAGTGGTTAAAGATACTGATTAAATTTTTTTCTTTGAATGGCATAAATGAAAGCTGACTGCTTAAACCTTAACAGTAGCTGGGCATAGAGGTGCCCACCTCTAATGCCAATGCTTGGGAGGCTGTGGGGCCATAGGGTCACTGTGAGTTGGAGGGCAGCCTGAATGGCATAGTTAGAGCCTATATCAAAAATAAATAAATAGGCTTAATAAGAAGGTCTTGCCTTATTCTTACATTTATTTGCCATGGCATTTATCTTTTTGTATGATGGCCTTTTTTCATGTCCTCTAGTGCCTCATTGAATACAGTAACCCCCTAAACTTGATGTTCTAGCTGGAGTTACATTGCTTAAAATAATTGTGCATCCTTAGCCTAAAACACCTGCTTTCTGGACACAAAATTTACATCAGTCCTGTTATAACATCCTTTAGGCGATGTCTAGGGTATAATTCAACTTACCGCAGAAGTGTAAGGTCTTATGCAGATAAACCAAAATTAACTTCTCCAGTAAAATAAAAATAACCTCAGCTTTATTTAGTTTCCACCATAGGATGAAAAAAATTTAATGACTGGAACTGAATGTAGTTAGTTCCTTGGAGACACAACTGTTTTAAAAATTAAAAACTATTTGGAAATCAAAAAGTCACAGTTTGGTTTGGGGACCCTTAACAGAATGTGCCTCCTGGGAGGTGGTGGTGGGTGGAGGGCCACAGTGGGAATGGCGGGCTCGGCAGAGGTGGGCAGGTTTGGATAGGCTGCTGGGGCAGCTGGCCAGCACCCATTGTTAATGGGCAACTAGAACTCTGCTCTGGACAGCCAGTAGCTTCCTGTCTGGAGGGCTTGTTGTGTCTTGTTTACATTCTAAGAAGTCATTTCCTAGGTAACCTAAAGGTCAGTGAAAGTCAGCAAAGGTAAGCTGGTGTTTCAGGATGGGGGTCCCAGAGGGGAGAACAGGTAACCTGGGTAACAGGGAAGGTGTATTGGATGGATGGATGGATGGATAGATGGAGGAGAAGTTAGCCTGAAGCTTTCCTAAAGACCAGAGATCTTAGCTTATTTCTAGTTTCCAGGTATAGTGACGTAAGATTTATTTAAACAGGTGTTTTACAGAAGCCTTTTAGGGAAGTAACCTAAGGTCATCATCGGGTTAGAGAAGTGAGTGGAAGATTTGTACACAGAGCCCTACCTTCAGGTTTTGTGTCAGTAATTTCACCAAATCTGATCACCTGAGAGACCTATACTGGCTCTGCTGATGTTGCAAGCATCATTTTAGCTTGAAGTCAGGACCCAGGCAGTCAGGTCACTGCTACAGATTGTCCCAAAGCCACCTTCCACTTACAAGGCTGTGCGTCTGCAGCTGCCTGGCGCTGCCGCGTTGCATGGCACACATGTGGTTGTGTTTCCATAAACTGCATTGAGCTGGTTTTAAAACGTGTAGCAAAGATACTTCGCACTAATCTAAGGTTTCCTGAGTGTTCCGTGGTAGCACACTCCTGACTGAGTGCAGTTTCCCTGCCAACTCCCGGCATGCTCAACTGTTGCGTAATGCGGATTGTGATGTGACTTCTGTTTTGGCAGTTTGTTGCATATTCTAAGGACCCAGACATAGGCTTGGTGGCCCATCACTTGTTTTTCCTGGTTTATGACTTTCGGCTTTGTGGAATACGGCTGAGATGAAAGGATTCATTGACGATGCAAACTACTCCGTTGGCCTGTTGGATGAAGGAACAAACCTTGGAAATGTTATTGATAACTATGTTAATGAACATACCCTGGTAAGTTACACCTCCCAGTGCTACAGGATGTCAGGGCTTTGTTATTTCTCAGATGTTAATCTGATAGAAGTGCTTGGTTATTATTTGATTTCTCCAGGTGTATTGAACATGACACTGACTCCACCGCTACCCCATTTCCTTTCAATAGTGCAGGAGTTTATTTTTAGCCCATGTTATAAAAGAATGCTGTATAAAGTCTCAACCATGCCTCGTAGCACCCAGCTCTTCTCCACAGCCTTGCTTGTGTTTCTAGACAGAGACTGTAAGGCAGATACTGAGTGTTCACACTCTGCTGCCCAAAGTTCCATTGTGCAGAATTTCACTCACTATTTCTTGGAGTTGTCTGCATTTTATTTATTTATTTTGATACCAGCAATTGGACTCAGGACCTTGCACTTGCCAGGCAAGCACTTACACCGCTGAACGATATCCCAGACCCTCAACTGCATTTTCGATGATAGAATTATTTTCATTTACTGACTTCATGGTGGAATTTGTTTCTTTATGGGAGGGAGCTAATTTTCTGAGTTCCTTACCTTCATGTTATTTTAGTGCTCAGTAATAGCATGATCGAACAGCAGGCTATCCTCTCCTGTCAGTCCGCAGGCCCCCTCGCCTCCCCTCACCCCTACAGGCCCGCTCACCTCCTCTCATCCCCCGCCAGCGGACCTCTTAGCGCAGTGGCTGGCGTGACACTCGGCGACTGTTGTGCGCACTCCCCGCAGAGCCTTTCTTCTTTGAGTTCTCTCAGCAATGGAGAGCTCCTGGTCACGTTTTGCTGACCTTTCCTTGTACCCCCCCCCCCCCGAGTTTTGTAGAACTTCCTGGGAGTAGCCACCTCATCTGCCCTTGCACCTCACCAAAGTCAGCCCGAGCTGGTAATGTGGAGGAGGCCTGGTCCCAGGCTGCCCTCCTGAGGGCCCTCTCTGGCTGTGGCCCCAGGGCAGTGGAGGACAGTCCAGAGCTGAGTCAGTTGGTCTCATGCTGGTCTCCCCTCCCTCACAGCCACATTCCCGTTCTCTAGTCTTGCCATTACACACGGGAGCAGTGGCTGCTTGCCATCTGCTTTTTCCATTTTCTGTTTCTTTCCTAGGCCTATTTAATTCTATTGCATATCCATCACATGAGAGCTTCCCATTAGTCAAATTAATTAGGTTTCCATTGCTTATTAAGATTTTTCAGTTTCACATTTTTCCTAAGGAAACTGAAGGTGAGTATAGTGGTACGGTGGTATACTCTGGGAGGCCGAGGCAGGAGGATTGCAAGTTTAAGCTCAGCCTGGGCAACTTAATAACTCAGTTGAGATCTTGCCTCAAAATAAAGCCATATAAAAAGAATTAGAAAGGGCTGGAGATACGGCTCAGTGCAGAAGCCCCAGGTTTGTTTGTCAGGGGTTTTGGAGGCTTTGTTTTTTGAGGCAAGATCATGCTCCACAGTCCAGGCTGGCCTTGAACTCATGCTGGTTCATGGATCTGCCCCCTGCCTCAGTCTCCTGAGTGCCTCTAGGAGTATAGGTGTGTGCCACCACCATACCCAGTTCAAGTCAGTTTTATTGTCTGGAGGGAAAGGTGTCCTGGGTGGGCCTTTGGAACATTGGGTTTTGTTTTTTGAGATAGGATCTTACTGTATCACCTAGGTTGACTGATCGTCCTGCTGAGTGGCTGGGACTACGGCCATGCTCTTAAGTATTTTTAAAAATCTAAATCTTTCTGAGCTTCCCCTATTCTATTACCAGATTATACCCTGAATGCTAAAGTTGGTCTGTTGTGAGTGGCAGGAAGAAACAGCCCCTGCCGTCAGTCACCCCCACACCTCTGGGCTGATCAAGGCTCCAGCAGCTGTCTCAACAGCACCCCGCTTCAGTAAAGCAAAACAGACAGCAGACATGAAACAGCAAAGTTGGTGTAAATTGATACATTTTAAACCCCACACTTTTTTATATGCCAGTAAAGCACAGCAGTGTCAGATCTATAAAGAAAGGTGGAAAGCATTCAGACCCCCACCCCCTTCACGTCCACCTGCCTTAGTGGTTACTCTTGAGCTGTGAAAGTCGTCTCTTACGGAAGGAAGCCTGAGTGTTTTCGCTCCTTCTTTCTCTTCCCTAACGACGCAGACAGGGAAGAGCGCGTTTTTCGTGGGGGATCTCGGGAAGATCGTGAGGAAGCACAGCCAGTGGCAGAGAGTGGCGGCTCGAATCAGGCCATTCTACACGGTGCGGAGCAACTCCGCCCCGGCCGTGCTGGAGATCCTGGCGGCGCTGGGGACAGGCTTCGCCTGCTCCAGCAAGGTGAGTCTTCCTTCCCTGGTCACGTGTGCACCAGCGGGGCAGCAGCAGGAAGTGGGCTTTGGAGGAGGTTTTACCAGCGAGGTCACTGCGGACCCTCAGGACATCTACAGACTTCTCAGCTGTGCGAGTGAAAGGAAGGTTGCAGCATGATGACCCTTTGGAAAGCTTTCCCTTTATTAGACAGAAACATACTCATTCTTCATCCTTAGGCCAGGACAAGCTCTACTTCTGACCATAGTATATATTTGGACAGAGGAGGGTGGAAAAGCATGAGTGAGCAAGCTACAAATTGATACTAAGAAATATAGCCTTAGTCCAAGCAGAAAATAACTTCAGAGGCTAAGGCACGAGTAGTCAGGGTGGAGCACCTGCCTGGACACAGAAGGCCTGGGCTTCGGGCCCCACTGCTTCCGAGGGAAAGTGTGTACCTGTGTGTGTGTGCAGCTGAAAAGCAGTTGCGAGTTGTGCCAGTTAAGTGACACTTAAAAATGTCTTCACAGAATGAAATGGCTTTAGTGCAAGAATTGGGCGTGTCTCCAGAAAATATTATTTACATAAGTCCTTGCAAGCAAGTTTCACATATAAAATATGCAGCAAAAATTGGAGTGAATATCATGACATGTGACAATGAAATTGAATTGAAGAAAATTGCTCGTAATCACTCAAATGCCAAGTAAGTATAAGAGTTAAGCACTTGAACATTATCGTACTACTGAGGGGATATGACTTGTCTTCAGCCTGGGAAGAAGGGCTTTCGTAGGAGAGGAGCATTGTAACATAATTACACCTTGACTTGTTGAGAGTTTCTCCACTGAAAATGCTGAAGGCGTGTTAACGCCTGCTTCTGCGCCCCTTGGTGTGGACATGGGCTGATGGGGCCGGCCTGGGAAGTGATCTTATGATCTGTAGCTTGGGAGGAAATGTGCAATGATCAGGTTAGTGCCACAGCTGTCTGATGAGTTAGGGTCTCGAAGGACACAGGTTGTTTTTTTGTTTGTTTTTACTGATTTATTGTTAAGGTGTCGTGACATTACCCTGAAAAGCCTTTGAACAAAAGGGGGAATTGTCGGGAATGACTGTCTTTTAAAAAAAAAAGTCAGGCCAGGCTTGCTGGGCAATGTTGAAGAGACGCCCTCCACCTCGTGAGGCGTGGGGTGTCCCTGGCAAGGTTGGGAGCTGGCTGGTGCCTTCTCCACCGTAAGCTTCAGTTTCCTCCTCTTGGCTTTGCCTCTGAGCACTAGTGGTTCATCAGTACTCCTTCAGGAACGCACTGACAAGCATTAGTGAGGGTCTTGTAAATCAGCCTTGATCACTCGGTCTTGGATGTCCTGGTTTGGAGGACATAGCAAAGATTTGAGACATATAATAAGTAAAACCTCTCAGTTCCTTTCCCGTTAGAAACCTAGGATGTGAGAGGTTAATAGCAGAAGTTCCCAGTATGTGATTAAGGGTTAGCCAGCTACTTTTCAGATATTTACAGCCCTCATATTTTTATTGAAAGACATTGATGACATTGCTGTTGAATTTAGTCTTTCCAGGTGGATTTAAGGACCAGTGGACTTCATTTGAAAGTAATGTCGTCTTTCATTACAGAGCCCAACTTACTCTGGGTACCACACCAACCTTAACTTGCTGCATTTTCCAAAATCCTATCCTTGGGAGCTTCTTGACTTAGGCCCTAATTGCTAGTTTTTTCTCTATACAGGATTGTTTTTCATTAGGTTCACTTGACTCATCCATCGCGGGATTTGGGAGCGCTGGCAACATAATCAACACCCTTCCTACAACCTTCAGGCTTCACATGTGCTGATGATGATGTAAACCAACTGTGCCCCCATCATCTTCCCCTTCTCTTAGGGTCTTACTACATCTTGCAACAGAAGATGATAGAGGAGGTGAGGAGGGTAGCATGAAGTTTGGCTCCACGCTGAAGAGCTGTAGGCATCTCTTGGAATGTGCTAAGGAACTTGATGTCCAAATAATGGGAGTTAAGTGAGTATTCCTTTCCAACCTTTTTTTATGGTGATACTATTTCTGGTTATTGATTTAATAAAGACTTCATTTGCATGAAATCTAAGATTCTCAATGTCTTTTAGTTATTAAGTAGGTTTTCTTTAAGTTTAGAAAAACAAATACACTTTCTCCTTTATGCTGCCTCCAATAAAGAGGCAAAATACTCAGTACAGAGTAATTTAAGTCATCAGCCCAGCCCCACACCATCGAGGTCTCCGGTGCAGAGTTCGCGCATGCTAGATAGCTCAAATGAATTATAAAATAGCATTTGTGTATTTTATTTCTATTTCTCATCTGATTTTTCCTTTTACTCTCTCAGGAACATTTCAATCTTACCCTTGCTGTTTTTAATTTGTGGAAATTTGGTGTTTTGGTGTTTTTTATTATTTATTTATTTTTTGGTGCCAGGGATCAAATTCATGAACACGTGCTTGCAAGGCAGGTGCTTATGCTGCTGAGCTAAATCCCTGGCCCAAACTTGGTGTTTTTTATGTGAGGCCAGAGAGGTTTATCACATCCCGCTGCCTTGACCACTGACCAGTGGCACGCACAGGAGCTGTCCCCCAGTGGCTGGCACGGCTGGTAGTACAGACAGACCTAGTCACTTTCATTGGTCTTTTTACTTACTAGTAGAATTTCTCAAAAGTTTATAAATGGACCAGATCTAGTTATCTGTGTAAATCTGAATAATTAATGCCCAAATAGAAATACTTATTTCAGTAATTTAGAAGAAATTTATATTCATAGTTTATCAGTAATTATTTGATTGACCCCCCTCCCCTTAAGATAGGTTCTCACTATGTAGTGCAGGCTAGTCTTGAAGTCACTGTGTAACCCAGGCTGGGCTTGAACTCACAGCAGTCTTCCTGCCTCAGCTACCCAAGTGCTGGGGTTACAAGTGTGCACCCCCCACACCTAGCTTTGCCTATCATTTCAGTGTTTTCCTTGAGGAGCTATAATAGGATGGCATCTGGTCTGCAAATCAGCGCCTTTCTTTGCATTATTGTAAGCAACAATCACTGGGAAGCAGTAACGGCCTCCCAGGGGGAGTAGGACAGCCGCGTGAACCTCGGGTGGCTCAGGCTGACGGGGACAGGTACATTCAGTGCAGAGCTGCCAGCAGGGAATTACGGCCTTGGCATGAACAAGTTCAGTGATTTAATCAGAGTCTGGGAACAGACAAGACACCGTAACACTAAGCCTCAGGTGTCTTCACAGGGCTGCACGGCTTACTGTGTGTCTTTCTGTCCCTCTGCACACAGGTGGTAGGTAGCCCTCCACATGAAAATGTAGACCTTGCTGTGGTCTGCACGGCAGATGGCATTGTTGGGATGCTTACGTTTCCGTGAATTGTGTCATCTGTGGACCACTGCTAAGTCGGGGTACAGCAGAACTCTATTGCAGTTAAACTTAAGTGTTCTTTTCTAAAGCTTTAGTGTCACTAATATAAGGATGACCTACCCAAAGGAGTGCTTTTATCTTTATCTCACAGTGGACACACCTACATTTGGTTAGATGACATGGAGTGTTGGAAGGGAGGGTATTGTGATCCCTCGGGTTGGTGCTTGCTATTCATGATACATATGTGCAGAGCCGTACACGCAGGTGCGCCCTGTTGTGACTGGTGCCTGCTCGGGACAGGTTTTGGCTGTGGCATTGCACTGTTTGAACGTTGCCGTTGCCATTGTAACTTAAGTAGTTAGAAACTTCCCTACTAGTGCAAAATTAGGTGGTGTGCATGTCAGAATGATGAGAGGTTGTGGAAAGGAATTGTGAGGGGTACCTTGAAAACTTACAGCTGCTTTACATGTGTTACTCTTCTTTCTTTCAGATTCCATGTTTCAAGTGCTTGCAAAGAACCTCAAGTATATGTACATGCGCTCTCTGATGCTCGGTGTGTGTTCGACATGGCTGTAAGTTCTTTCAGTTTTGATACTAGAAGTCAAGGGTGTGTTTAAGACTTTTCCTGCCTGTGTGAATTAACTGCCCTTACACTTAAGGACACACACCTTGCTTTTAATAACACAAGGATTCGGGACCACATAGAGTCAAGCTTTTCTAAGTAGATAAAAGAGTAAAATAGGTTATTTACTATAGGAATACAGACAAGATTGAGGGGGCGGTGAATTAGTGGGTTACATTTTGGAAATGTATTTAAAATCATTTTTTTTTCATCTGTAGGGAGAATTTGGCTTTACGATGAGCATGTTAGACATTGGCGGAGGCTTCACGGGGACTGCATTTCAACTGGAAGCAGTAAGTGTTTTTGGTGACTGGACTGTCCAGTCTGCTTGATTTGTTCCCTTCCTCCCTGGTAGAGATGGCCAAATGACGGTAAGCTGCATCCTCAGCCAGCCTGTCTGTAGCCTTTTTGAGACAGTGTTCCTAAGGTGCCCAGGCTGGGCTGAGTCACAGGCAGTGAGACGACCAAACTAACCTTAATGTTTAAAATGCTTTGACCCCTAGAACATTGTTTTTGAGTTCTGAGCCCAGGGCCTTAGGAGTGGTAGACAAATGTTCTACTGTGAACTGTACCCCAGCCCCACTAGAGGTGTTCAGGAACTCAAGTGTCCCAGATGTACCCCCAAATTGAAGCAGAAATGGCCCCATGTGCTTCGGTCCTCCACACTCCCTGCCCATCCTCTTCCCTAGACTGTAGTTACTGGAAACTGCTTTGAAATTTGGTGACTTTATTGCTGTCAGCCAAGTACACTGCAAGAGTTTTGCCTTTTTTTTTGAGACAGGGTCTGTTATGCAGTTCAGGCCGGCCTTGAGCTCATTTGTAGTCCAGGCTGGTCTCAAATTTTAAACAATTCTCCTGTCTGCTGGGGGGGTACACCACCACGCCCAGCGTGAGTTTTGCTTTTCTTTTGTGCCATGTTGATATCCATGAAATAAACTTGAGTTTGAAAGTCTGTCTACTTGTTGGAGGGTCACCTGGTAAACAGATGCACTTCATAGCCTGTAACTGGAGCTGCCAAGTTTCCTTAGGAAACACAGTAACGTTACTGTCCATCTCCGTCTCTGTCTCGGTCTCGTCAATATTGTGAATTCTGTAGCTTAGTTTTGAAGCGGTAACCTGGAACTTGAACTCTGCAGGTCAATCGCGTTATCCGCCCTCTGCTGGACGTCTACTTTCCTGAGGGCTCTGGCATCAAGGTCATTTCGGAACCTGGAAGCTACTATGTGTCTTCTGCTTTCACACTTGCAGTTAATATCATTGCGAAGAAAGTTGTTGACGCTGAGAAGTTTTCCGCTGAAGGTAGGTTGCAGAGTTTTTAGTTCGTTTTTTCTTAGCAGATGACTCGTTAGTCTGGAGGGGAGTAGGTGGTCATAGGGTTACAGGCAGCTCTCCCGGCCTCCAGCAGCTGGGAAGGCCAGCCAAAGTCCTATTCAGAAGCCATGCCAGTTCGGACTCCGCTGGCTACCGACACCTAGATGCGGGGGCTTAGGCGGGCCGCAGAGCTCATTATCATCCCCCGTTAAAGCCAC
Organism: Dolichotis patagonum; assembly: GCA_004027295.1. Classification (NCBI taxonomy): domain Eukaryota; kingdom Metazoa; phylum Chordata; class Mammalia; order Rodentia; family Caviidae; genus Dolichotis; species Dolichotis patagonum. The sequence goes on along the minus strand of PVJX010001600.1, from coordinate 71,334 downwards.
TGCTTGATTCCTCTTGCCTCGAGTGGGCCTGAGGGAGCACCTGCATGGTACTCTCTTTACCTGAGGGCCACCAGAGAACGCTGCCGGTCCATCTTCAGGTCAGGCCCCAGGATGGCCTGAGATGGTCTGTGTAACGCCCAGTGCTGCTGTCCTGAATCTCCATGTGGACCGGTCCCCGGTCCCTGAGAAAAATGATGGTTTCATCTCACTGGAGCATATTTTAGGCTCTTTGACATTTCTGAAGAGCAGGGCTTGTCCTAGTGTCCTCTGGGTAGGTTTTGAAGAAGTCCACCAAGACCTTAGGAACAGGAATAATGGGACACTGACCTGTCCAATGGGGCTGGCATTTTGTTTTGATTGCTTGGTTAGGGTTAAGGCAGAGGATTTGAGGGGCAAGTAGTGCCTCTCACATTTCACCCACTAGCTTTAGCATTTGTCAGTGAATTTCTAACTCCATTACCCAGACTGTATTAGCAGCCTCTGTCTAAATAACCTTTGCTCATACATATCTACATGTACATGTTACTTACTTGGATTCATTGAGACCTACAGATACAGTCGTTAGGTTGTATAAGTGACATATAGTCATTCACACCCCAGTTGGTACCCCAGTTTACAAACTTCATTCTGGTTGCAGAATTCTTTCCATGATTCTGGTCACAACTGAATTGCAAGCATTAGTAACCAGAAACGTGGAAGGAATTAGGTTCATGAGCCTTGGTACCTAGAACTGTTTGTCTTGTTGGCCCAGCTATGGGTCCTTTGGACGCGCCCTCTGCAGCACTCTCCGGCGTGGCCCAGTGGCTGGTACATGGGGCGCCGAGGTCCATGCTGGCCTCTCCCAGCCCTGCCTTACCACAGTGGGAGCTTCTGTTTACTGCAGTGCAGTGTGAAGTACGTGTTGAGGCTTTTAGGTGTGACGTATGTGTTTGAGTTTTATTTTAAGGTGTGTCAGCATATAGTGGTTGTTTTATTGTTAATTTAAAGGTTTTGAGAGAGGGGAACACTACATTAGTTTTATAGATAATAGCTCTATTTTATAATTAGCTTATATATACAATATAGTAGGTGTTTTACTATAAATTTAACCTTCCTCTTTCCTGATTTATTTCAGTAGAAAAAACCAGGAGTGGTGAACCAGCCTTCGTGTATTATATGAATGATGGTGTTTATGGTTCTTTTGCAAGTAAACTGTCTGAGGGCTTGAGTGCCCTTCCAGAAGTTCACAAGGCAAGTTGCGTTACAAATCGTACCAGAGCTGCGTGTTAATTTAAAACCACACTGTGGGGAGGGCACAGCTCAGTGGTGGAGTCCATTTGTGAGGCGCTGAATTCAGTCCCTAACCCACCACTGCTGCCACAAACAGGGAGGCTGGGGGTCTGCCTGCTGTGCACCACCCTGCAGTGCTAGGGATTGAACCCAGCCCCTCCCCATTAAGCTGTCACTGCCCGTGCTGGCATTGAACTTGGGATCCTCCTGTCTCAGCCTCCCAGGTGCTGGGATTCTAGGGCGAGCTCCACCTTGCCCAGCCCCTAGTTGGTATTTTAAATGCTCTGGTTCTTGAGAAATACTCCACGATGTGGACACACCCTCTTTTGAGGACCCCATCTGTGGCTGCGTGCCTGGTACCCCTGAGCTGAAATAGCCCTTCCTCCCGCGGGCTCCGAGCAGGCCCTGTGTGTGAGAGTGTGAGTAAAGGTCACTTTCTTAAAACCTTCCGTACAGAAGTACAAGGAGGATGAGCCTCTCTTCCCAAGCAGCCTGTGGGGTCCATCCTGTGACGAGCTTGACCGGGTCGTGGAGAGCTGTCTTCTCCCGGAGCTGGACGTGGGCGACTGGGTGCTCTTCACCGACATGGGCGCAGACTCCTTCCCGGAGGCATCTGTGTTTAAGGACGTGCCGCCGCCGGCTGTGTATTACATGATGTCGTTCAGCGACTGGTAAGGCGCTGCGCCCTCCAGGGTGGCCGGGAAGCTCTCCCCGCTGTGAGCGCGGCTCGCACCCCTGATGCTTGCTTCTCCCCCTGCAGGTGTGAGCTGCAGGACGCGGGCGTGGCCGCGGACACCATGATGAAGAGCTTCTTCTTCGTGCCTTCTTGCCTTCAGCTGAGCCAGGAAGACGGCTTTGCCACCGAAGCCTAGGCAGGCACCACGCCCTTCTTTTGGTCTGAGGTTGCGGGTTGCGCTGGTCTGGTCTACATTCCAGGGTGGAGAGCAATCCAAACTGTCTCTTCATTCTCCCGGAGACAGACATTCAGTCAGTAGCTGTGTGGGACCAGACGACGTCAGCATCCTAGAATTCGTTGGAGTAACGGGAGGGTTAGATAATGTGTCCAGACTAAACCTAACAGTTTGTCCTACCCTTTAAGCTTTGAAAATAAAATATGCAACAAAATGGATGACTTAGTGGAGATGGAAGCCCACAACCTGGGTTCCCCATTCAACCGTTTACATACAAGTACACAGTTTTTATACTGAGGATTCGTGTCCAAAAGTCGTGTAAAGTTAGGTCTTCCACCCAGGTAGAGCAGATGCCGGTGGGAGACGAGTGTGGCTTCATTAGATACGTTTAGTGTATTTAGAGTGTGTAAATTTGTGCTTTGAACTGTAGTTTAATGTAAAATTGCATCATAGTATTTGTTGTATTTGAGCTAATGTAACCCTTGTATGATTGCAATAAAATTTTGTGTAGATTTTACTGTTTTTTCAAGCTAAAACTTTGGGAAAGGGGCTAGCTAGCAAAGGTAGTTTTGAAATAGATGTGTATATGATCTGTTTTGAGGGTTATTTTTCTTTATAGCTCATTTAAATTTAGTTTGGCTCAGCACATTTTTGAGTTGTTTAATTAGTAATTTAAAGTGTGGTAAATCATCGTGAAGTTCTGATTCATTATGGAGAGTTGATGTGCAGTTAGCATGATGTTTAACAGTTTTAACACCAGAAATGTTACTCCTTCATAAACCAATTGTAATGCTAAATAGGTGTTTCTGTATAGGTAGAATGCATAGAGTTCCTTAGTAAATCTTTGAATCTCAAATCTTTTTGGCTGACATGGAGGATTTCTGTTGAACACTGAATAAACTTGGTGGGGAAGGAAATAAAACTATAGAGAACTGCAGAGCGCTGAAACGCAAAGAAGGGCCACATCTGTATCCAGAAGAGCGATTTTCCTTTACTGTGTAGAATATTTAAATTTAGAATGAGGAGGGGAAGATGGGATAATGTTTCTGTTTCTCCCTGCAGTGATTTCAAATTTAGGGTTTTTTTGTTGCTATTGATTTGAACTATTCCCTAAGTTTCTTGCTATTTCCCATTTGTTCCGCTGAATGATTTTAATTCTTTGCATACAAAATTTTCTGGTGGTTGGAAAGGAGGTTAACATCACTAACCCCGAAGGCGTCGCCAGGAATTTGCTTTGTTCACCACTAGTGTATTAGTAACCCTAAATCTCAGAATCACAACAGTAATAAGCCACAGGACAGGGCTCATTTTGTCCCTGACTTCCTCTGTGTTCAGATGTGGGGTTTCTGTCTCCCAAGAGGAAATGTGACTTCACTTTGGTGCCAACAGACAGAACCTGAACCTGTGCTGCATGGAGGCGGCTTGGCACCGCAGCAGCTGGTTCCACATCTTGGCTTTAAGGGGGAAGGAAGTTGGTCACAAATCTCTGATTTGACTCTGAAACCAGTAGGTGCTTACTATTTCTTTATTTGGTTAATGCCCATTTGAATCACATGGGTTCTACTAAAAATGTAGGGCCCCAGTCCATTGTCACCTAATCGCCTTGGACTTTTCCAAGGCACAACATGGGGTTCTGTCCAAAATTCCACAGTACCGTGTAACTCCTTGTGAGAACAGTACCAAGGAGGAGTGGTTCCTACCTTGTCCACCTGTTGGGGTCTAGAAATGCTGGAGCCTTTGCAGGGCGGCATAGCTTCACATTCCAGGCTGAACAGGCCGGCTCCAGCCCTAGGCCTGGCTGTGCTCGCTGCTAGGAGAGCAGCTCCAGCCTGCGGGCACCTCGTGTGAGTGACAAGGGAACTCTTATGAAACATCCATTCTATCTGAAGACTGTTTGCCATAAACCTGAAGTTTTAACCTTGTGTATTCCGATTTGGTATGCTAACAAAGTAATGTAAAATCTTTTTAATATAATATTGTAATCTCAGCTCAAAATTTAACTGAAAATATAAAAACCCAAATGATTTCTGTATAGTAAATTGGACTGTAAAAGGTAACGTGTGTGATTCTGAATACACAGATGAGATGTTTTTATTCCTCATGTTTTATTCTGTCGGCTTCCCCTGAAATAGAGCTGGGGTTTTTACAGCTTCGGCCGAAGCGTCCCTCAGCACTGTTTTATTACAAACTACGCAGTGAGATGGCGCTGGGGTGACACAGCGAACCCCAAGGCTGTGATGGTGGGGTGTGAGCAGCAGAGTGGCTCTGCGGAGCCCTGATAACCCCACAGTGCATGTCTGGGGTACAGATCCCGGTCGCTCATCCATCTTGGCTTTCAGAGATTCTCAGATCCGGGCATGGTGGCCTGTTCTGTCATCTCAGTTCTCTGGGAGGCTGCAGCAGGAGGATCTCAAGTCTAATTCCTGTGTGGGCAGCTTAAGACTGGGGAACCGATGTGGAATTTATTTTTCTGGATGCTAACATGAAAGGTTTATTACTGGGGTGATGTGACCAGATAGGCTGCAGTGTAAAGGTGGAGAGGCTGCATTCCCACCCAGATAAGTGCCTGGCAGGTGACAGGTTAGTGACTGGGTTAGTGACGTTCCTGCTGTCGCACTTCAGCCTCATACCTGAGGCCAGGAGGAGGGGCCTGTGGCATGTTGCTGCTTGTCCTAAAGGGAGCAGCCTCCCGGTCACCGTGCAGAGTTCTCCAAAACTGCAGGTGTGTCATGCCCGAGCTCTGCCCACAGGCGGCAGCTGAGACGGGCGTCTTCATCTGTAGGCCCGAGGCCTGCACTGTCCCAACTAAACCAGTTTCCCTTGGAGAAATGACACGCACCCCTCGGGAGCGGGGCTGAGACCAGCAGGGCCGCCTGAGCTCTGACCGTCCTGCTGCCCCGGAAGGGCCGGGCCACTGAGTGCAGTCACTGGTCGTCTTGCGGGGGGGCGGGGGGGTGTTTCTCATCAGCTAAGGCACAATCTGGTCTTGAGCTTTTTTCTTTCACTAGGACGAGTCCATCCTGGATCAGGGTTTGTGGTGGTGGTTTTTATTTTTGTGTTTCGGCATTTTGAGACAGGTTTACCATGTAGTTCAGGCTGGTCTCAAACTCAGGGTGATCCTGCCTCAGCCTCACAAGTGCTGGGGTTGTAGGTGTGTGCTGCCACACCTGGCTGCATCAGCATATTTGGTTTGGAGTTCTTTCCTTAACCCATGTATTGCTAACTTGAAACCGAAGACTTAAGAAATTCTAGTAATGCTCAATCTTGGGGTGCACGGATGCTCCCCGTGCCTGAAAGCATACTGACCGAGAGCCTCCCACAGTTAGAACACAGCAGTGGTTTGGAGCCGCCCAGCAAGGGGAGGTGAGATTCAGCCCTGCGCTCCGGAGGGTGCTAACAAGGAGAAAGCACACCTCCTGTGCACGCAGCGTGCGCTTATGTGCACAGAATCGCTGTACACTCACCCAGAAAGGATCGTGACACCAGGTGTCCCAGAGGGACACTGCCGGCCAGAAGGGGACACAGCTGGGGCTCGCCCTATCTCGGACACAGGCTGACCGAACTAATCTTTTTTGTTGTGCTTGAGGTCTGGACCCCCGGCCTCACTGGGTTGCCCAGCCTGGCCTCCAAGGTGTGATGCTCCTGCCTCAGCCTCCCAAGTAGCTGAGGACAGGTGTGCACCCTGGATCGCGGCCTGACAGCCTGCCGGAGAGCACAGGTAGGGTGCCCAGCAGTTACGGTGCCAAGCGACCCGGAGCCACCTTTACAGGGAAGTGCGGATGCTGGGTTCCGTGGATTTGTTTCTTCCGTCTCTGCAAGTTGGGCTTCCTGGAAGGTTCGCTTGCCCTTTGCCTGGCCTTAGTTTTCCCACCTCAGCGGTTTTCTGTGTCCAGGCCAGGGCTGCAGCAGCGTCCTCCCCAATGAGGAGGTTCCGAGTGACCTCTGCCTGGGTCGTGGGGGGTCAGTGCCCAGGTCCAGCAGGGGTCAGAGTGAAGTTGCCAGCAGCAGCTTGCTGGGGAACGCGGGTCCTGGTCCTGAGGCCCGGGCAGTTTCCAGGCGCTCGAGGGAGTGGAGGACACGTCCACGCAGCCGGGTCTGCAGCAGGAGCCTGTGCGGGCTGTGTGTGCCGGGTCGCTGGGCCGTCCACCCACACACTTCACCCTGGCGATGCCCAGAGCCGAGATTCGGGCCGGGGCGGCGCTCTGCAGGACGCCCGGCCTAGCATGCTCTGGACCTTACCGAAAAACAGCCGAACCTGGACCCCCAAGGGACGCGTGGGACACCCCGCACGCAGTCGCTCTGCAGCGGCGGCGTGTGCCACTAGGGGGCGCTCACAGACCGCTTTTTCCAAGGCAGTCCTGGACTCCCCTGCCACTGCCGCCCACGGGGGTCCAAGACAGGAGCGATCGGGCCACATGTCCAGCTGGCCCCTGCTTCGAGGGCGGCAGTGACCAGAGCTTGGCCACGGCAGCACAAAGCCACCTAGGTACCTCTAGAGCCACTCGGGGAGGGTGCTACAATTGTGGGGCCTGGGGGCCGAGGGGCTGGCGCAGCAGAGACCCTCACCCGGGGACAGTTCTGCAGGCTGGAACAGCTGTTCATTCTTGCTTTTGGCGTCAGGGTCTCCTGTGCGGTCTAGGCTGGCCTCGAACCCAGCGATCCTCCTGCCTCGGCCTCCGAGGGCTGGGATAAGAGGCGTGCGCACCGCGACTGTTCCTGAGGCCAGCAGGCGGCGGGGTCTTACTGGGCCCAGGGCAGGGTTTGCGGGCCGCCCCCGCGTGTCCTGGTGACAACAGCCGCCAGAGCTGCATCTCAGACCGAAGCCCACGAGGGCGGCCTGCACACCCCCCCCCCCGTTTGCAGGTGCGGTCCCCATAGCGCAGTCCCTCTTCTTTGGGGGTTTCCGATTTGGAGGCCAGTCTCTGTTGCCTGGCCGGCCTGGATCCCTGGGGTCACAGGCTCCTCCTGTTTCATCCTCCCCAGCTGTTGAAGTCCAGGCGGGTTTTGTTACTGTCCAGGAGGGAGGTCAGGGCCCGCTCACCCTGAGCAGCTTTCGGCCTCCAGCTTCATGCCCGGCCCCGGGGCCGCATTTTGGGAAGCTGGGTCAGGTGGCACTGCCTTGTCTGCCCCAAAACTTCGGTTCGTTTGCTTGTTTCTGTTTTTTTGCGGTGCTGGGAAATAGAACCCAGGGGTGCAGTGGGCTACACTTATTGTACTTACTGTACTTTCAGGAGAGGGACATGCTAAGTTGCGCAGGCCGGCTGCATCCTGCCTTCTTCCTGCCTCAGCCTCCTCAATGGCGGGGAAGAAGGCCTGCGCCCGCCCTGCGCTCACCTCAGACTCTCCCGCGGGGCCCTAACCCCGTCCACGCTGAGGCCTCACCGGCCGTCCACTGCCTGCCTGGCCCGCACTGCCGCCCCAGCCTACCCCTTCCCTGGCTCGCCCTCACGCGCGGACTGAGGCTCCCGCAGCGCCCCCATCTGGTCCCCCTGCACTTGCCGGACTGCCCCGCCTGTGCCCCGTGGGGTCCCCCTTTCCCCTCCGTACAGCTCCTGCGCACCCCGCGCCGCAGGGTCCCGACCAGGCTGCCCGAGGGGCCCCGGCTTGGGGCTCTTGTCCCCCACCTGTCCCCGCACACACCCCCTCCGCTGTCCCTGGCGTCCGCTCCCGAGGCCGGAGGTGTCGGTCTCCCGCGGGAGGTCAGCAGCCTGGCGCCCCTGCTGGTGGCTCTGGCAGGGACCCGGGGCGGCTCTGCGGGTCTCCATGGGCACCCCCCACACCCAGGAGCTCCCTGTCCTGGGGGCCACAACGAGGCTCTGCTTGAGCAGCACCCTGGCTTCAGGGACAGACAGACATCACAGAACGAGACGCACAGAGCGCGGGGCACCCGGCGGAGGCATCAGCACAGGCTGGGTCGGAGCTGCCTGACTGGAACCCGCCTGACTCGGCCTCCTGGCGGGAGCTGAGTGGGGCTTGCAGGCGCAGCGGTCAGGAAGCCTCTTCCCCAGGTCAGGCTCGGAGATGGACGGCTCGGCAACCTTCACACCTCGGCAGGAGGGGCCGTGAGTCCGTCCCCTCGCACGTCCTGAGCGCTGGTGGTCGCAGGGCAACTCCCAGGAGACCCGGCCCGCGCCCTGCGGGGTTTCCCACCGCGCCAGGCGGCTGACTCAGCGGGGCCTCCTCCCGCGCCCTGAGTCACGCCCGGCCCCGCCCCCCATTCGCCTCCCGGGGGTGGCACAGGGTGTCCCGGGGTGTGGGGCGGGGCCTTCCCCGAAGTCACGGGGCGCGGGAAACCGCACCCGGGATCCAACTTCCCACGGCAGGGAGGGGGAGGCTGAGGCCGAGGCCAGAGCCGGGCGTCTGGCAAGCCCTGGCCTGGGGACAGAGGAGCCGCCGCCTCCCCCTGGCCGCTGGGAGGAGGGGCCGCCCTGCTTCACGGCTTCGGGCTGCGGGGCTCAGGGGCCTCGGAGGCTGAGGAGATGGTGCAGACGCACAGCGGGCATGGTGCGCGCGCCTGTGACAGGCACCGGGAGGCCGAGGCAGGAGGGTCTCCCCATTTGGAGACCTGCCTGAACTACACAGCGAGACTTTGCCTCGAGTGAAAACAAGGGAAGGGGGAGGTGATTGCTGCCCAGGAAACCATGTCCCCCAGGGGCACGGGCCTGGCGTGGCCCTGGCGCCCCGGCAGCGCTAGGAAAGGGACATAAGGAAAACCGGTGGGTTCCCGCTAGAGCCCTGCGAGGCAGGCTGCACCCCCTGGCGTACCGAGGCCCCCAGCCCCGGCCCTGGAGTGTGCAGCCACGCTGGTCTGCTCGGGGCTGGCTGTGCCCGAGTTTCCGGCCCCACCCCCGCACCCGCCCGCGACCCGGTGACCCTTGGTGGCCTCCAGCTGGGACTCCAGCCCGGCCTCTTTCCAGGACTCGCTTGCGGTTCTTTCCCAGCCGGACACGGAGCCGACTCCCGGCCTCGCGCTGCGCCCGAGGACACCACGGAGGGGCCGCGGCGGGGGCAGGGGCGACCGCGGCCCCGGGCTGCGCTTTTCCTTCCGCAGAGGCCCTGGGCCTGCTCCGGCCCGAGACCTCGCGGGGCCAGAACCAGGCGCTGTGTTTGATTTTTATGTTTCTTAACCCGAGCTCACATCCGTGGCAGCTCCACGCCCCGCACGGGCCTCCCCGCCCCCTCTGCTCTGCAAAAACCCGGGCTCCCCACTCTGACCCGCCTCCTGTTTGCGCCCGGCTTCACCCACGCTCGGGGTTCCCACACCGCGGAGCTCAGGCTCTGGCTGGAACTCGGGGCGCCCGCCGCCCCGCCCTCCCTGCTGGCCCCCTGGCTTCCCGCGTGACCCGGCTTCCTGGCGCGCCCCCTCCCTCGGCCCGCCGGCCCGATCTGCTTTTTGACCCTGCCTGCCCCGCCTCTGTGCCTCTGTGCTCTCCGCGCGACCTGCACGTCCCGCGGTGGAGCCGGGTAGGGCAGGGCCTCGGGGATCTAAACAGGGCTCTGGAGTTCGGGACCAGCGCAGCTGCGGCCCCAGCCCCCTGGCTGGTATTTCCGGGCTGAATCTCACTCACAGAAACAAAAGTGCCCCAAGGAGATGGGAAAGGAGGAGATTCCTGGGTCTGGGGTGCGGCTCCGTGGTACCGCAGAGGCCTGGGCTCCATCCCCAGAACCTCAAGAAACACAAAAACAAGCCGGGCATGGTGGCACAGGCTTGTAATCACAGCACTCAGGAGGCTGAGACAGGAGGGTTGCTGCAACTTCCAGGGCAGTGTGGACTACTAGTGAGTTTAAGGCCAGACTGAGCTGCAGAGTGAGACCCTGTGCGGAAAACCAACAAATAAATAAAAGTTAACAGAGATTCCTCTTGTGCATTTAAAGGGCTCCTTTTGTGGAACTTTTGGGGACCCACACTGGACCCAAGGCCAGGAGATGAGTTAGCCAGGACTGTGACAAGTCATCAGGGATTTTCTGGCATCAGAGATGACGGAGTTTGTGCGGACACTGGAAAGCTGGGCGTCGGTGCGCCTCCCTGGGGATATCCTCACACCTCCCAACACTCCCGGGACAGACCGCTATCCCCCAAGCAGCTGGGGCTGCATCTCCCCAGCAACCAGTGGGCCTGCTGCAGCTCAGGACCTGCCCCACAGGCTCTGGGTCGAGCACCCTGGGGTCACCCCTCTTCCCTGGTGATGGATGGAAGCCGCTGTTAGGGATGAAAAACTGGCGGACAACTTAACAGCAGCAGATTAGGTCAGCATGGTGCTGAGTGCAGATGGCCACCTGAGGAAAGTTGCCAGCAGAAAAGGAGAAATGCGGAGGAAGAGAGAAGCGTTGTGGGTTCTCCTAAGTGTTGTTTGGAGCTGTTGGTTCTGATACGAACTCGGCTGTTCTCATCCTCGGAGGAGCTCGGGACCTCACTGTCGCTGAGGATGGCTGTGGTGCTTTTCAGGGCAGCCCTGGTCCTTATTTTGAGCATCACTTCTTGGCTCCAGTATAAAGCCCTCAACCTACTGGCACTGCTCCTTCACCCCACTGACACAGACTTTCTGGCTTCCACCACTGACCTTTGGGCCTTCCCAGTGCAGATCCGTGAAACAGACCTGCATGAGATACTGTCATGGGCTCTAGACCTCCAAGTGGACTTGTAGGAGGCACTGTCATGGGCTCTAGGTCTTCAGCTGGACTCATGCAGGACATTGCTGTGGGATCCAGGCCCTCGGCTGAATATTCTGGGTCTTTAGTGTTGTGGGCACATGTCCTGCACTTTCTGTGTTTTAATTCTGGGTGACCATCATAAAATAGTGTTATAAATTCTGTGTCCTGATTGTAACTGTCCTCACAACCCCTGACTACAGCAGTCACTGTGGGAACCATTTTTTTTTTTGGCAGTAGGCTCTGTGTAGCCCAGAACTTGGTCTTGAACTTGTGCTAGGCTGACAGGTGTGCACCAGCACACACAGCTCAGGGACCTCTGGCTACCCACCTGGGCTGGGGTGTCCACCCCCTACTTCTGGGGCCAAGTGATTTGAGGAGCAGCCCACAGCACCCAGGCAGATGCCTTCCGTGAGTGCACTGGTTCCTTGTTGAGGAAACGAGAGGGATGCAGCGCCAGAGCGCAAGGAAAGGCCCGGAGCCCTGGGCACCGCCCCGGCATCTCTGGACTGCAGTTGAGGTTTCCGTGGAGCTGTGTCCCGTGGCAGGCACGCGTGGCATTCAGCGTCCTCCTCAGCCCTGTCCCCTCCAGGGTCCCCTGCTGCCCGCCTGCCCCTATCTAGGAGTGGCCAGGTGCTGTGCTCAGAGCCAGGAATGGCTCCCCACCCAGGACGTCCTGGGATTGGGGGCTCCGTCAGAACCTGGGGTCAAAGACCGAGAGGGAGGGCCAGAGACTCGCCCGCACCATGCTGGCCTGCACGCTGCAGGGTGTCCAGTGGCCTGCAGGAGCCACAGACTAGCCGTTTCTCTACCTCACTGTGTAACCCAGGCTGGCCTGGCTCACAGCATCCTCCTGCCTCAGCCTCCGGAGTGCCGGGGGTACAGATGCGTCCACTGTGCCCTGCTCATGACTCCACTTTAAACTACTCCAGAAAGTGCCACAGGGTGTGTGTTGGGACTCCGTGACTCTCCCAGGGGGACACAGCCCTCAGCCCGTGGGACAGCTCAGGGGTGTGGGGACAGTGATTGCCCAGATTCCCCCAAGCACCTGCTACCTGCTGTCAGGAAAGCAGGGATTTGAGCTTCTGAGCCCTCGAGCCCTGGGCAGATCAAGTGGGGTCCCCTAGATGTGCAGGGGTGGTCACCAGGCACCATGGAGACCGTGAGTGCCAGCGCTTTCCAGGGTCCCCTGAGGGGCTGGGGGCAGGGACACCGTTCCCCCTCTGTCCCCCTCCAGCACCCAGCACCGCAGGCTTCCTGACAGCAGAGAGGACGCAGAGCTGGCCACAGAGGAGGACAGTACAACCAGGCAGGCCCTGCCGTCCCTTTGGCCTGCGCTTTTCCAAGCTCACTGCGGGAACCACCTCCTCCGGCGGCTCCAGGGCAGCCATGCTGGCACCTGGCTTTTCCTGAAAGACCCAGAGGGACAAGCAAAGGAACAGGGGCCCAGCACACGCCTGCACCCCTGCTTTAGGGAGAGGACAGGGGAGTCTGCCAGCTGAACACCTGGCTCAACACAAAGACGAAGTGAAAACCCAAGGTCCGAGGACAGTCCTCTGAGGGGCCACCAATCGGATGACAGCCCTGCCCGTCTCACAAGGGGACATTTCCAGAATGCTCGAAGGTCACAGGAATAATGGTGAGTGAAGGACATGGGGGCCTTGAGGTGGCAGGGCCGAAGTTCAGTGGCATTGCAGGCTTCATTCCTCCTGTGGGATGCAGAGGCCTTCGGTGCCCCAGCTTCCAGGGGCTCACCCCACCTCGGCAGGGGAAGTCACAGAGGTCAGGGTGCTGGCGGGCTGCTGGACTCGCACTGCTTTTAAAGGACACACGTGTCTCGGGCACTACCGTGCCAGTGCGGCTCGCTGTGTGTCCCTCAGAGGGAACCGGCCACCTTGCTACTTATTTGCTCACTGACAATGGAGGCTGCTCACGCTCCCCCACAGGGAGGCAGAGGCGGGAGTGTGGCCCCAGGGCGAGGGTGGTTCCAGGCGACACGACACCGGACACCCGGCCTAGTTCAGCCCCTGGGCAGCTTCTCCGTGGTCTCTGCACCCACTGCAGCAGCCCGGCAGCAGCGCTCTGGAAGCAGCTGGTGTGGGGCTGGGGCGAAGACCAGAGGCCAGGCTGGAGCAGCAGCAGGACACCACGAGGGCCTGGCCTGCACCGCCCCCCAACGCGCCATTGTCCCCATCGTCCCGTGGAGGCCAGTGAGGCTGTGGCCCCCGGGACACAGCTGGTGACTGGTCACAGGGAGGGGAGCCCTTTCTTGTCCCATGAGGCAGACGGAGAGAAGCTTCTGGCCTGGGAGGAGGGGAGCCGGAGAGTCCTGGGGGCGCAGGGAAGGGGGGGCAGCCTGTCCCTCGGCTGATCTCTCGGGCTGCCCCTAGACTCTTTCTTGCGTTCCCACTCTTTCTTCCTCTGCTTCTTGCTTGCTTGCAGCTAGGCTAGCCATGTAGTTCAGGCTAGACTCAAACTCGGCAATCCTCCTGTTTCAGCCTTCTGAGCACCGGGGTGACAGTCACGCACCACCTTGCCCAGGCAAAGCCGAGGCCCAGAGAGGTGGTGGGCTCTTCCTTGGGCACATGGGCCCCACAGCCCAGGCCCAGGCTCGGCCCTGCTGCCCCGGGAGAGTTGGCTTCAGCTCAGGAGGAGCCATGAGTCAGCTGCCAGCTCCACGTCCTCGGCCACCCCGCACTCCCTGTGACTGGCTGCGACAGGAAGCAGCTGCCTCCAGCCGGAGCTCAGGCCTCCCCCCACCTTGCTCTCACCCAGCAAGGGCACCGGGAGTGGGCGCTGGCCGTGCTCTCGGGCCTCCGATCTGTCCTGGCCCGTAAGACGGGGAGAAGCTTCTGGTCTGGGTGGCGGGAGCCAGGAGGGAGGGGCTGAAGCTCTGTGACTTACTGACCCCCCAGCCCAGCACAGTCACCCCACTTGCATGTGTGCTAGACCACCGTCCAGTAGCTGGAGCTGTTCAGAGGAAACCTTAAGGCCAGCCGGGTGTCAACACTGGTGATCCCGGCACTGTGGGCAGCTGAGGCAGGAGGACCACAAGTTTGAACCCAGCCAGGGCAGCTGCGTGTCGCAGCCAGTTAGCTGCGGCCAAGCTGGGTGTTTCCTGAGGTTCTCGGAGCTGCGTGGAGGGCTGACCCTGTGCTAGCCACAGGGGCTGTAGGTTCCCCTTGGGGACTGTCACGGCAAGGTGATGTCCCCCAGCAGAGGGGCTGTCTTCTCAGCAGGTGCAGGGAGGAAGCGCTGGGCATCGTCAGGGCTGGGACAGACCAGAGAGGGAGGACGCACAGCTGGTGCCGGCCTCTGGGCCTTGCAAGACGGTGGACAGTGGGCGCCTCTCCAGCACGCTGCATGGATGCCGGGCTGTGTCTGTGCGCCTCGGGGACCCAGCCGCCATCCACAGGGAGTGCCGCCTGCCTCTGCCTACAGCCAGCAGCTGCCGGTGAGTGGGAGTCGGGCAATGCTGCTGTGCCGTCCCAGACGCCTGTGTCTCCGCTGCCCCGGCTTCTCGGACCCTGCAAGGGCCCAGGAGGCCCAGTACAGGGTACCCCCCCTAGGCCATCTTGGCCTGTCTGGCCACTGGGCACACAGCCAGGCTCTGGGCCCCTTTCCCACTGCCTCAGGGCTGCCCGCTTGTGCTGGGCACCGGGCTCTAGGCACGTTACTCAACCATCCAGTCGTTTTTTTTGAAGAGACAAAAAGAAATAACAGAAAAATAAACAAATCAAAGCAACAACAACAAAGAACAACAAAGAACCTATAGGACAAACCTAAAAGCAGAGTGATATGGGTTTTTAAAACAAGGTGATAGGAGTGTAACAGTGGTTGTTACACTGCATATTGTTATCTTTAAAACAGTTGTGTAGGGGCTGGGGATTTAGCTCAGTGGCTTAAGTGCCTGCCTGGCAAGCACAAGGTTGTGAGTTTGATCCCCAGTACCAAAAAAAAAAAAAAAAAACAGTTGTGCAGGGTACCAGAAACAGGAATAAAACAAAAAAATAAAACACAGCAAAACTTCGAATTTTAAACCCAAGGTAGAAGGAAACCCCCACAGTAGCTGTAATGCATAGTGTTATCCTCCAGCCAGCCCTAGGCCTGCAAAGTCAGTCAAACAATACCAGCAGTAAGTTATTATCTTTTTTTACTTCAGTTGCTATCATCTCAGCCTGACCTCCTCCGGATCAACCTATTGCTTGCGCGGAGTGGAGGGGCTGCTCTTCTTGTCTCCCGGCCCATGGACCAGCTGGCACACAGGGAGGCGTGGTTTGGCTTCTTGAGTTTCTTCCTGTTCCCCATGGCGCCTGCCCAGGTCCATTTTTAAAACTGTGGTAAAAGCCAGGCGTGATGGTGCACACCTATAATCCTAGCACTCAGGAGGCTGAGGCAGGAGTATGGCCATGAGTTCGAGGCCAGCCTGAACTACATAGCAGGACCCTGTTCGAAAACAAAACAAACTGAAAGCATCCAAAATACAAAACAAAACAAAGTTGTAGTAAAATACATATGACATAGAATTCAGCGTTTACCTATTTTAAAGTGTGTGATTAGGCGGCATTTAGTACATTCACAGCACGTGTCACCACCGTCCAGGCCAGAATCTTGCCATGGTCACCTGGCCCTGGAGTCGGTCCCCAACCCCTCTCTGCTCCCGCATCCATGGCAGGGGAGCTGCAGTTCAGGACGGTTTCTCCATGTGGACGTGGACAGCGCGGCCTCCAGTGCCTGGCTCCTCACTCAAGTGCACCCCTCCCCCCTGTGTCTCAGTGTGGGGCTCGGGTGCAGGGTGCACCCCATCAGCAGGCGGCACTGGGTGTTTCCTCCTGATACCTCAATGCCCCATGCCACCTTGGGCCTTGCGGGCAACCACGGTCCCAGCGCCTGCTCTCGGCGCCCCTGGGTATCTTCTGGGAGAGGAACCGAAGGCCTCGTGTGCCCGGAGGACCAGACGCGCCCTCCCCAAGGGCCTCGGGCTTGTGGTTCATCCAGTCCTCACCCGCACGGTCGCTGCCCTGCTCCTGAGCTGGGTGCCACACCCGGCCTCTGCTGCACCCTGCTCCCCTGTACCCCCAGGAAGTGGTGACATCGGGGTCCTGGTCAGCTCAGGACCCACTCCTGGCCCTTCCCAGGTGCTGGGCTCTGGGGAGCCCTGCAAGTGTAGGTCCTGCTCTCGTGGACACCCACTCTGGGGGTGACAGGAGGGCATAGGCCACGCGTGGGGAAGGCGCCTGGTCCATGGGTCCTCCTCCCCCAGCAGGGGAGTTGATCACAGCTCGGGGAGAGTGTGCACTTGTGTGCCTGTGTTGGAGTGTACGTGTACACTGTGATTATGAGTGTGTGCGTGTGCACAAGTGCACACCCATTGCACGTGTGTGTGTGTGTGTGTGTGCGCCCGTGTGCATGTCTGGCTCTCCTCAGTGCCCAGTGGTAATGCAGACCGGGCTGGCCGAGCCCTGGATGTGGATGTGTCCTGCGCGCACCACCCAGGGTTCCAGACTGTGAGCCATGTGAGGACCCGGTTGGGCGGGTGGGCAGCCGGCCTCCGTGGTGACCCCGAGGTAGAGTCTCTCGGGACCAGAGCTCCGGCTCAGCCCTCCTCTGGGTGTGCAGGGGAGTGGGAGGACAGCACCCCTGCGCCCCTGGATTTTCCTGGGGCGCAGGGACCACAGGCCCACGGACCCACCCACTATGAGCTCTCCGGATGGTGTCTCAGCCAGGACGACAGCCAGGTAGGGAGTTGGTCCCATTCCAGGGGTGGCCTCTGTGTGCCGGCTTAGGCGTCCTCATCCCAGCTAGAGCAGTGCACTCGGGCAGAGGCTCCGGGTCTGAACCCCCACAGGCCGCCTTTACCCCTGCAGCCCCTTTGCCTGACTCTCCCGGGATCAGAACTCTGACCCCCAGCCCCTGCTCCGTGCCCCCTGGGGCTCTCAGGCCCTGCGCCACAGCAGGAGAGGACGTCCAGGGCCACCCTCAGCACACTCTTCTGGCCATGCCCAGACCCGAAGCCCTTGGGGGTGACCCCCCCCCGTGACAGCAGAGGGAGGGGCTTGGTTCCTGTGCCCTGCAGGACTCCGAGGAGCACCCAGGAACCTGGGTTTCTCTGGACAGCGATCTGCCTGCAGGGCCTGCCAAAGCCAAGCCTTCTGCCAGGATTGCGCTGAGCAAATTTTAGTCCTTAAGAGCTGTAATCAGCACAAAGCGAAGCTGCCCCATGCTCAGCGGCTTAATACCTGCAATAAAGGATCAGATTTAGCAGAGATTGTGGGTGGCAGCGACCAGAGCTAATGTTTACTCCGCACTTCCTACATCTGGTGGTGCCTGCCGGGCGCTTTATGGATTATTCCCCTTAATCTTTACAACCTAATGAGATGTGATCTTCCAAACTTCTCACCAGGGGGGATGGCACCTATCACCACAGGCAGGGACGGCTGGATCTGAGAGGCAGGGTGCACTCAGCGCCTCCCCCGGCTCACGCACTCAAGCACAAGGTGAAATCGGCGTAAGTGTGGCTGGGGTCACAGGGAACACTGGGTAACAGAGACAGGATTTGAACCCAGGGAGATGTGATTCTGTCACTCCACAGCCCCGGAGTGATCCCAGCTGCCACCGCCCATGCTTGGCCCATTCCCATGGAGAAAGCCCCACTCGGCCCAGCTGACCGACTCCACTCCAGTCCGGAGGTTGGTGTGCACTTAAAGCCCCAGTCTGCAGCAGTTCTGAGGGACAGCAGTGACACAGGCCATGCTGGGCAGGGGAGGGAGCCGTGAGGACAGCTGCAGTGTCGCAGCGAGTCCCCAAGCCTGAGGTGCTTGGCCAGCAGGTGTCATAGGGTTCGTGCTAGAAAACCACATGCTGTGGTCAGGTGGGGCTGTCCAGCCTCTGAATGCATCTGGGCAGCTCTTTAAGCATCTGTGTTCGTTTGTTTGTTTGTTCTTTGTCTTTTGGAGCCAGAGTCTCTCTGTGCAGTTCAGGTTGGCCTTAAACTCACTTTGTAGCCCAGGCTGGTCTTGAACTTGCAGCGATCCTCCTGCCTCAGCCTCCGGAGTGCTGGGATTATAGGCAACTACCATCACACCCAGTTTGGGTTATTTTGAAGTGGCAAAACAAGCACATCACAGTAGATCTGAAAGATATGGAACCTGGACATCATTGAGTGAGTCCTTATCCTGTCCCCAGCCCTGTCCCTCCCTGCCACGGGTCCCCTTTCTCCCTGCTATGGTGGCTCCAAGGCCCAATCTCCTGGTCTAGCGTGGGGACATTTCCAGAGCTGGGGCACCTTGAGGTCTGGAAGAGGATGAGTCAGGCTTGGGCTGTGCTGGGGGATGAGACAGCAGCCACTGGGGGGATCCCCGGCTGTGTCGTCCAGAAAGGAGAGAGCTGCGGTGGCTCCGGAGCGTGGGGCATGGGCCAGCGCCTGGGTGTCACCTGGACGCCCTCCTACCTCGCACCGCTGCTGTCCAGCCCTCCCTTGTGGGCGCTTCCTGCTGGGTGCCCTCCACTCTGACACATCCCCAGCACTGTCCTCGTGCTGAGTGTCGGTCACCCTGAGCCTGGCCTAAAGGTCAGCTCTGCCGCCCACCGCTCCAAGCCGAGCTGTGCGCTGCTCTTTCCGGTCCCCGTGCCGGGGGCTCCTGGCGGGGGCAGGTTGCACTGAAAACAGCTCAGACGTGGCTTCCAAAGCCCAGCTCAGTCACTAGCTCACGGCGGTCTCCAGAGGCTGCGTGGTCTCCCAGGTGTGGGGGGCTCGCCTGTGATCCCGCACTCGGGAGGCTGAGGTGGGAGGCTCCATCGCTGCGAGTTTGAGGCCAGCCTCAACTGTGTGGTAAGACACGGTCTCAGAATACAAAAGAGTAAACATTAAAGCATTAGAGAAACACCGTCTGGAGACAGGGCAAGCCTTCCCAAGCGTGAAATCACCCAGGGTCCAGCTCTTACGAAGGAATGATTGACGAATGCGACTGGGTGGAAGTTAAAGCTCCTAAAGAATGAGGAAAAAAGAGCCAAGACTTGCAGGCTGGGCCGGGTGGGTGTGAGGGGGTGGTGTCCATGCCAGGCCAGGCGCAAAGCCATCACAGCGCAGAGCTCTGACCACTCGAAGGGAAGGGGCTGGGCTGAGCCCTGGTGGGGCTCACGGAAAGGGTCATAGAGGAGGCCGTGGCCTCCTGGCTGGGACAGAGGACCACGTCTGGCTGGCTGCCACTCCAATCCAGCCTCCTGCCCCCTCCCCGCTTGGTTCAGGACCTGGCCCTGTGTGCGAGGTCTCATGTCCCCCGAGCAGAAGCAGCTCCCAGGGCCCAGCCGTTTGCCGGCTCTAGGCACGGTGCAAAGCCTCCCGAGAGGTGCTGTGTGCAGGCGGCCTGGGGACCTCATGGACCCAAGCCGATCAGAGGTGCTGGAGGGGCGGGCCAGGCAGCTTCCAGGTGGATGACTTCATCGGCTGCCCATGCCCTAGCCCTGACCATGGCCCTGGCCCCGGGGCACTGCCGGGCCCGCTGTTTCTGGCCGGCCCATGACTCAGCCAGCTCCCCTGGGTCACCCCGGGTTTCCAGCCCGCTCTGCTCCGCCCAGGACCCAAGGTGCCTGCTCTGCCTGGTGCGGGGGACGCTCCGCTCTCCTGGGGGCAGAGCCCCGTCCCTCCCACCTGCTGGTCCCCGGGACCCTGCGGTGTCACTCAGGCCCTTGGTGGTCCATGACCTGCTGGACCTCTGCTGCCACCTTCTTCCTCACGCACTGCTGCCCTGTGCCTGGGAAAGGCCTTTGTCCCCTCGGGCCGTGTCGCCCTTCTCTGTCTCTGTGATTTGCAGCTGAGCCCTGAGCTGACCAGAGCCTGCCCGCCCTCCTGGGTGCCTCCTGCTCAGCCTGTGACCCCTGACGCTGCCTGAGATACTTGCCTGGCTCCACCTCAGGCCAGCCTGGCTACCCCAAGAGGGCCAGAATGGCTCCCCTGAGCCGATGGCGCCAGGCTGCTATCACCAAGGCCCCACCAGGGGCTCTCCGGCCGCCAGGTGGAGCAGAACAGTCTGAGGGGAAGCTGTCCCTGTCCCCAGCTGTCCTCCCTGTGGTGGCCAGCACTGTGGGAGTGGCTCAGGTACAGAAATGTCTGGTCCCATAGCCCAAGGCGGAGGCCGGCAGAGAAGGGTGAGGGAGCAGCTGGCGGTGCACCGCAGAGCTGCTGGCGCTCGGCTGCGAGCCACAGCCCCTCCCAGCAACATCTCCCTGTGTGCAGGGCTGCTCGGCCCATTTCCTTGGACCAAGACTCTGTCACATCGGGCCCCAACCCAGAGCCTCTGGTACTCGACTGTCTGCAGTGACTCTGCTCCAAACCAAGAACTGCTCACAGGCAGTGGGGGTCACAGTCCTGGGGGTCACGGGTCACACAGGTCCTGGGCAAGTCCTAAAGCAAGTCCTAAAGGTCACAGGCACTGGAGGGTCATAGTCCTAGAGTTACAGGTCCTGGGGTCAGGATCCCTTAAAGTCTTGGTGGGCACTATCAAGCCACCCCCCAAGGGCCCCTCACTTGCCCTCTTTTTTGTTTGCTTGTTTGTTTGTTTGTTTGTTTGAGACAGGGTCTCGCTGTGTACCCCAGGCTGGCCTTGAACTCCTGGCAATCATCCTGACAGCCTCCCAAGTGCTGGATTCACACCCAGCCCCCTCCTCCTCTGTCCTGTCACTGTCTGGCGTGCTGTGGTCCCCAATCCAGGTGACCTGTGCCCCAGACGGCCCAGGCACCTATGTGCTCTGTGACTCCCTCCTTCCTCCCCCAGCCGAGTGCTGAACCCACCCAGATGTGCAGAGCGGGCACCTCCTCCGCCCAGCAGAACATTCCCGGCGGCCCCCATGGCACTGCCCGCCTTCATTCCTGGCCGCCCTGGGCCCAGTGGCCCTCCAAGTGTTCCTCGAGGTCTGTCTGTCTGGGGGGTCAGTCTGAGCATCACCCAGCACAGCCAGCATGTGCCAGGCGGTTCGGCGCTCAGGGGCTCGGCCAGCCCTGGACACCCATGGCCCCCGCCGCGGGTCCGGGAGCCCCTTCCTTCTCTGGCAGTGACACTGCCCTGCAGCCCGGCACTGGCTCAGCCTGCCCTGAGCACCTCTTCAGACAGGCTGTAGACAGACAGGGCGTCCGGGGAGCGAGCGGGAAGCTGCTGGTAGAGCGGGGTGCACCGCAGGACCCTGGTCACGCAGGTGCCCGGCCTTGAAGTTAGGGCCCGAGGGGGACGACGTGCAGGCAGCTGGGCAGGTGAAGCAAGAGTCCAGGGGTGTGAGAGGACACAAGGGGAGAGGAAGCAAGGCAGGGCCCCTGCAGCAGGCACGGCCACCCCTCCTCCGCCCAGCGCGCCCTGTCCCTGGCCCACGGCCTGTTTATTAAAACCTTCTGCGTTGGCCCCGAGCCCTGGGGGCCCAGCTCATCCTGGCCTGGGAACGAGTGAGCCAGCAAAATTCCTGACAAGCCCAGGCTGGAGAGAACTGGCTGAGGCCTCTGCGGGGTTGCGCAGGCCCTGAGGCCTGTGGAGAAAGCAGGCCAGGTGTCATCAGTGTCACCTGACCGGGACCTCCTGGCCAGCTCTCCCGGCGCCCTGCAAAGACCCAGGCAGCTGTGAAAGGACCAGAAGCGGCTCGAGGCCCAGCTGTGCCAGGGGCCCCTTGGCTGGGCTCGACACCCTTCGCTCTGCTCTCCAGGGTGGGCTGGCTGCCGGCCCAGAACAAGGCCTGGTTTCGCAGCCTGCCCCCTCCCCCAGGACAGGTGAGTCACAAGTCCCTGGGGACCATGCAAGCAGCAATTACCCTGTGTCATGCCCAGCACCAGTCATGAGGCCCCGCCCCAGCGCCCAGCTGGTTCCCAGCCGCAGCCCCGACAGGACAGGACGCGCCATGCTGGCCCGGGGCCAAGCCGGGCCAGGGCGTGTGCTTCCCTGGTGGCCGGGCCTGGCTCAGCTACGCGCCCTGCCCCCGTGGCTGCTGGCATCCGTGCAGCAGGGCTGCTCCAAAGCGCAGAGGGACGCAGCTCAGCTCGTCCAGACCTCACTCCGGTCCCTGCCCCATCGAGGCCCGAGCTTGCCGATGGCTGGAAGAAACACTGGGCTTCCGAGTCGGATCAGAGGTCCCTTGGTTTGTCCCCCATGTAGACACAAGGACACCAGGCCCTGGAGCCATGCAGGGCCTGGAAGGCATCCCCTCCTGGTGGCAGAGGCCCAGAGCAGGCGGTGCACAGCTGCTCTCTTGCTGCGTGGGTGACTACGCCCCAGCAGCCCAGAAGCCAGCAGCAGGAGGGAGAGCGTCCAGGCCCCAGCTGGGCCTCGGTGCCTCCTCCCTCTCCTTCCCAAGCCGGGCAGGTCGGGCGCGCTTTCTTCCCCTCCTCGCCCACTCCAGAGCAGGCCAGGAGCCCGCCCGCCCTGTCCCGTCCTCTTCCCGGCACGTTCAGTCTGGCAGTGCCAAGGGAAACATCGAGTCTGTGGCCAGGCCCCAGGGCCCCCCAACCTCACCCAGTTCCAGCTCTCAGGGACCCCAGTTCCAGGCCACCACTGGCCACCGTGTCCAGCCTGAGGCCCCCACCAGGCGCCTGCTACAGCCCCCACTGCTGTGTTTCCTCTGCCCCCAACTCCTCAGAGCATCCACAGCGTTTGCGGAGCTGCAAGGGTGGAGGGCAACAGAGGGCAGCAGGGAAAACATGACCAAGGTGTCGCCAGGACGCAAACATGTGCTAATAAAACCAAGGCTGCCAGCCCTCCTGCAGATCGCTCCCCTCTGTGTCCCTCCTTGGGTTCCAGGATTGGAACACAGACCCCCGAGCCCGGTCCCAGGAGGCAACACCCCATGAGCACAGGACTTAGGTGGCGTTGCTGGGGGGCTCACGAGCTCATGGGCAGCAGCAGGTCCCTTCTCGAGGTCCCGCCCAGCCCTCTGCCCCTGCCCCTCCATATGGCCACACGAAGTGGCCTTCTGTCCCCACTGAAGTCACCCAGCGGGGCAGGTCTTGGAGTATGTGGAGGGCCATGAGGCTCCCCACGACCAGGTCCTCGTGGTCCTGGTCCAGAAGGGGACGAACCGAGTGCCCCTGCGTGTTCTGCTCTCTGTTCGCACCATGCCATGCAGAGCCAGGACAGGACGGGGCTGCAGAGGCTGCGTGCGGGGGCAGCACAGGCACAGAGCCCCCAGCTCTGTGTCCCTGCCAGCTCCTTGGTTTCCAGCCATGACACAGGTGGGTGGCCTACCTGTCCTGTCCTGTCCCTCTGTCAGCATCTCTGCTGCTCCAGGTGCAGAGCAGGCCTCCGGGGCTTCTGGTCCCAGCTGTCATGTGGGAGGGAAGTAGCAGGGCAGGGTGGTCACCAAGACACACTGTGACCCAGGTGCAGGGCCTAGGGAGCCCACACTGGGCAAGGAGGCCCAGGAGCAGGGTTGGGGCGGAGTCCCCACCAGGTGCAGTGGTACAGGGCTGTAATCCCAGCTAAGTGGGAGGCTGAGGCAGGAGGATCTCAAGTATGAGCAATTTAGCAAGACTCTGTCTCAAAAAAAAAAAAAAGAGAGGTAGAGAGAGAAGGAGGAAAGGAGGAAGAAGTCACTGGTGTGTTCTCAGCGTGCTTGGTTTTTAACACTTGCAGGTCCTGTGATACATGGCTCCTGCTCACCATTCCTGTCGGGTCATCATCAAACCACTGTGAGGCTGTTCTTTGATGGTGCATTAATGAGCAGGGACCTGTTTCTATTATCAGATCATAATCTTGAATAGTGCGCCTTTTTTTTTTTTTAGACAGGGTCTGGCTCTGCATTTCAGGCTGGACTTGAGCTCACTTTGTAGCCCAGGCTGGTCTCCACCTTGCAACCGTCCTCCTGCCTCAGCCTCCGGAGTGCTAGGATGACAGGCGTGCCCCTGGCTTGCTGTGCCATTTCAGTATCGATGCTTGCCCCTGGAACCCCGCACTCTCCCTGTGTTCCAGGAAGGGCCCATGGTGGGTGCTGCTCCGCCAGCTGCCGTGGGTGCTGCCTGGCGAGTTCCAGACACAGGGCAAACCTGTCCCTGCCTCGGTCGCCCTCATCACCACCACACCTGTCAAATGCCACACCCAGGCACAAGGGAGGTGGGCAGTGTGGTCACCCCCAGGCGGGGCGAGCTCCGTGCTCCCTCACGGGACACAGCAGGGTCAGGGCCCCCCTGCCCCGCCCAGCCACCACCCTCTGCCCAGGCCCCGAGCCTAGCTCGTTCACTTTCCGTCCTGCCGCCAAGGCCTGGGACCTGGCGCCCTCGGCTCTGGGTGCCTGGCGGAGCAGAGCTGCTTACGCCCAAGGGAGAGGAGGCCCAGGTCACAGGAGGAGGGTGAGGTGATGTCACCTCTCATCAACAGCAAGAGCCCGCACCTTCCTCCAGCCCCACCCGTGGCTGGGGCTTTGGGGACACCCAGGTCCAGAGCCACGACACCATCCCTGCCTCACCACGATGCCCGGCTCTGCTGCTGAGCACCTGAGGGCGTCCAGGGTGCCACCTGGCCCTCCTTGCCGGGCCCCCTCAGCTACCTGCCAGCTGGTCTTTCCTCCTGCTCCTGCCTAGGGACATCCTACATAGCCAGGGCTGGCCTCACACTCATGACCCTCCCGCCTCAGCCACCCAAGGCAGCTTGGGTTTTTCCCCCAGCTCCAGCTTGGGTTTTTCTTCCAAAGCCCAGTCCCCTGCATCCGTGAGGACCACAAGGAACACCTGGCCCTTTGTCTCTGTCCCTTGCCCTGCCGGGAAGGTGCCCTCAGGACTTTTGCATGTGGTTTCCTTCTGCCTCCCCCTGCCTGGCCACGTGGCTCCTCCTCCCACCCCAGCCCCCTGGAGACTGGGAGCTCTGCTTCCCGCTTCCCGGCAGTGGCTAGGCAGTGGCTCTTCTCTTCCTCTGTCCCCAAGGCTGCTTCCCTGCAGCCTCTGCTCCCCCACGGCCCGATGCATTCTCCTGCCCCAGCCAGGGCCCAGCCAGCCGCTGCCCCCACCCGCCTGCTGCCAGCTGGCTCGGGGCGGGGCAGGCAAAACTCCCACCACCACAGGGCGAGCTTTTTTTAAACCCAGGCTGGGATGTGACGGCAGCTGGTGGCAGATGTCCCCCCAGTCTGCTTCCCATCCCCAGAGCCCGCCTCCCGCAGCTGCCACAGGAAGCGGCCAGTGTGGCCTTCCAGAATGAAAGCAGCCGGCCGCAGGGCAGAGCCTGGGGTCATGGGGACCCAGGGAGGGCACTGCTGGGTCCACGCCTGCCTTGGCCGTCCAGATGCTTGCCGCTATCCAACGTCTGGGGACAAACAGAGCCAAGGGAAACCGGAAACAGTGGAATCTTGTGTTCCAACTGCGCCCTGTGACCCCACACTCCCACAGAGGGGACCCCACCATGCTGCCAGGGGTGCTGAGAAAGGGCAGGGCCGTGGGGAACCCGCAGGCGGCACGGGTCACTGCTGCGGACGGGTGGAGACTGGGGCCCGGGTTGGAGAGGCCCCAGGCCTGTCCTGGGGGACCACAGGCCCAGGGGTGGCACCTGACCTCCACAAGGGACATCCGACATCAGGAAGCCGACCAACCCCCAATCTAAAGCATGACTGCCTTTTCTAGTGTGTGACATTTAGGAGAACTGGCAGAAGAACTGGCAGTTCTGGCATCTCTCAGGGACAGAAGCTCTGTCCCCGCCGCTCCATGCAGCAAGCTGTCGCCTCAGCAAGCATGTCCTTGGTGGCTCTTCCTTCCCGCCATCTGTCGGGCCTGGCACGGGCCTCAGGGCTCGGACCGAGGCTGCAGGGCAGAAGTCCGTGGCACTGTGAAAGCCTCAGGCGGATCCGAGGGCCCAAGCTCTCCAGGGGGCCACATCCCAGCTCCCTGTCCCCGTTTCTACCACCACTGGGCCAGCGTGGGGGGGGGCAGGCGGGAAGCATGGGGCCTGTGAGGGTCACAGGGAGGTGGCAGAGAGAGCGCCCCGCTCAGGACCCCAGGACGCCCAGGGCTTTGCTGGGTCCCACTCCACAGTGCCCGAGTGCAGAAGCCGACCGACCGCAGCTTTCTGCGGACACCCCAGCTTTCCGTGCAGCCGGTCACGGTGGTGTTGGCTCCCTGCACCATCCTGGGCTTGTAACCCGTGCCCAGCCCGGTCTCCGCTCGGCTCTGCCTGGGGGCGGGGTGGGCTCCGGAGGCTTCTGCAGAAGCAGACAGGAGCAGCCCCCGCCGGGTAGCTTCCAGCCAGGGCGTCCCCCGCTGTCCCAGGCAGCCCTGGGAGCTGATGAGGAAGCCACCCCCTCTCCCGAGAGCTGCTGGGCGCTGAGTCACCGGCCCTGCCCAGCATGCAGCGCCCACACGGCCCTCGCTTGCCGCACTTCCTCCGGCTCTTCCCACGAGTCCTCGCTGTCCCCACCCCCCAGCAGCCACCCCTGCCTTCCCTGCCAAGCAGGAAGTATGTGGTCTCTGGCTTCCTCCAGACTCCCGGGGAGCCTGTTCCCGTCCTCCTCCTCCTGGGGAGGCCCTGCTGCAGGGACACCTGGGCCTCCGGAGACAGGCGCTCCACCCTGCTGTCCCCCACCTTGCCCTGCTCTTCCTCTTGGGTGCTGCCAGCCCTTCCTCCTGGGGGCTCCTTCTGCTTGCTTCCTACTGGCTCCCAGGTCCCCCCCATACCCTCTCCATTCCCTCCAACCCGGGACCCCCACCTCACCCTGCCCATGCACTGAACCCCAAAGCATGGGCTCTGGAGGCCCCACGGTGCCCAAGGCCCTGACTGTATCCCTCAGGAGGACTGGGGAGACAGTGAGGGGCACCCAGTGGGTGGCTGGGGGGAGGCTCTGCAGACCCAGCCTGGGGTTGACCCATGCCTGGCACTGCAACCACAAATGCAGAAACAGTCGGCCCATGCTCAGGAAATCGAGTTTGAGCTGCAGCACGAATCAGATGAGAATCCAGGAGCCGGCGTGGTGGCAACATATCTGTTATCCCAGCACACTGGAGGCTGAAGCAGGAGGATTACAAGTGTTAGCCCATCCTGGACAACCCAGCAATTTATCAAGACCTGTCTCAAAGTAAAAAACATAAAAGGGCTGGGAATGGATTTCAGTGCAAAGGCCCTGGGGTCAATCCCAGTATGGGAAAGAAAGTGTTGTATAAACCTCTGCATTCGTGGTGATCTGTTAGTGCAGCAACAGGCAGCAGACGTGGGGAGAAAGACAGAGCCTGGGTGGGCGGGACGCAAGTCTCTGGCTCTGAAGAGAGCATGCCAGCTCACACGTGCATGTGCATGTGTCTGAGTGTGCATACCTGTGAGTGTGCTGGGAGCAGTGAGGCCAGGCTGGTGTGCAGGGCCCCAGCAGAGGGAAGCCGCTGTCATGAACCCCACGAGCCTCAGTCGGCGCCCGCTCTTCAGTTGGTAAAATGCGGACAGCGTCACGGGTGAGTCCCTCACCCAGTGCCCATTTAGGGGCTGTCCCACCACCACCCCTGGAGCCCGGCCCCCGAGTCCCACAGGCTGGAGCTGAGGGCACGCAGGTGTGATCTTCGCCCCAGACGCTCTTGACCTGAAGCTTCCTTGGCTGTGGGGGCCTCTGGGGCCACACGCTTGCTTCTTGTGGAGAGCCCAGCCCAGGCCCCAAAGCCTGGTTCCTCTGGGCTTGCAGCCGCCTTGGGTCACAGGCCCGTCCCTGCTGGTGTCCCCTGGGGACATCATGGCTGTCACCTCCCTCCAGCCCCTGGGGTAAAGCTTTCTGCAGGCCTCTGCTGGTCCCCACTGCACTGCAGAAGGCGACATCCTGTCGTCCTGTGACTCAGCGGCTGGGGCGCATGGGCTCCCCCCCCCAGGGGGGTCCTGTTCCTGCCTGGGGCTTGGCCCAGCACTTGTCCATACAGCCCTGGGGCACAGCAGCCACCCTCCCCACCTGCCACTGCCACCCAGGGCCCCGCCCCGGTGGCGCTGGTCTGTGTCACCGGCTGCCACTGCGGGACTGGGCACGGCGGGCCCCACAGCTCCCAGGTCACCGGTCCTGCATTCCCCGCACGAGCCCACCAATGTCCCATATCCAGCCAGAACCCAGCTCACCCGCCCGCTGCTCCCTGCACCCACAGCGTCCCCGAGGCTCAGACAGGAAGAGGGGCATGCACAGCTCTGGTCTCGGGGGTTCCCATTTCCTTTCTGTGCTCTGCTGCCATCTTTCCAAAATTAAAAAAATGAGCCCTTGGCTCCTTGACAGTGAAAAAGGCTTTCGGTCAAGGAGGACGCTGCTGTCAGGACGAAGAACGAGCAAGGCGCAGAGAGAGCAGGGGAGGGCACCTCAGGGCGCCGCATGAGGAAACTCCCAGAGGCTGGGAGAAGATTAACCCGGGTGGAGCCAAGCAGGGGCCACAGCCACGGCCACGGCAGCTCGAATGCCCCATCGCCAGGTGGAAGAGAAAAAGTTCTCCAGGCCCTGCAAGACGCCGCGAACCCACGGGTCACACAGACCCGAGGCAGGTGCCCGGTACATCCTCCTCTGTTAAACACACACACACACACACACACACACACACACACACGCATCGCGCAGTGCTCCAGGGTGCCGTGAAGTTGCCTCCCCTAAATAACAAGAGTTTTCATTTGCTTGTTTTGAGACAGGGTCTCACTATGTAGTGCAGGCTGGTTTCAGACTTGAGGTGATCTTCCTGCCTCAGCCTCCTAGTGCTGGGACACTGCACCCAGCTTAACTGATGGAAGCTTTTTGACTCCAGGGGTGTGCAGGGCGTGGTCCGAGGCTTTGCCTTGCTTCTGGGGAGCAGGATGCCTGTGTCCCAGGGCGAGCGGGTGAGGAGAGGCGGAGCTCTCAGTGTCTTAATAACGGTTTCTCAGACTGAAGGCCACTCTGGATACCCAGCGCTCTTTCCCTACTGTCTGGGGCAAGACAGAGCTGGGTCAGTGTCACACAGGTCCCCAGGGCTGCCCTCCTGCTCTTCCTTCTGGATATAATGCCAGATGACAGTGCTTGGCCTTTTCTCCAGGACAGGGGCAGGAGAAGATGGGGGAAACTGAGGCACGGATTCACATCTGCAGTGTCCAGGTTGGACAGTGTCTGCATCTTGGGGCTGTCACAGACCGGATTATCTCACGCCGTGGTCCTGTGAAGACCAGTGATTCCAACCCATTTCCCAGGCCAGAAAGCAGAAGCTCAGAGAGTTTAAGAATTCACCCAGCGTCCAGCATGGTGGCACTCCTGTAACCCCGGCTCTCAGGAGGCTGAGGCAGGAGGATCACCATGAGATCCAAGCCAGCGTGGGCTCCATGGTGAGTTCAAGTTCAGCCTGGACTACGTAGCAAGACTCTGCGTCAAAAACAAAACAGAAAAGAGCTGACTGTGTGAGTTTCTTGGCTGGGCTGGCTGTGACACCTGCAGGCTACAGGATCTCTGGGATGCATTGTCCCTCTGTGCCGGGTGTAGGCAGAGGCTACGAGAGTGGTGTCCTCATTCTGTCCTGGCCTCAGGACCTGTTAGCCACCTGCAGCCTCCCAGACTTCATGTGCTCGGCATCCTGAGTGTCTCTGTAGACGTCACTGTGCGTAAGGACACAGCACGGCATCACTCACAGCACAGGCCAGGTGGCCTCGAGCTCATAGAGACTTTCCTGCCTCAGCCTCCCGAGTGCTGGGCTCACAGGCCTGCACCACCAGGCCTGACTTCTCTTTTGCTGGTTTATTTTATTTTGGGGAGCACTATTGGGACCTCTGTGGGTACACTATCTTGGTTATTCCTCAGGGGATGTGGGTGGTCGCTGACCTGGTGTGTGTCACTCTGACTATCCCTCTTGGGAGCCAGGTCACCAGGGGTCTCAGAGGGGCCCGAGGCAGCACGGTAAGGAGAGGCCTCAATGCTCTCGGGGTGGACAGTGCCTGGCCCCAAGTCCTGGGGCACCCTGGGCAGAGCCACAGCACCTGTACCCCAACTCCTCCTCCAGGACTTGACCATGCGGCACCCCTGGGCAGAAGCCACCTGGCCTGGGTGACCTGACCACCTGCCCCTCCCCAGATCTTCAGAGCAGTGTTGGACAGCCAGGTGACACCCCTCCCGAAGGCACCCAGGGGAGACAGCATGGGGCGCAGTGTGCACCCAAGAGACCGCCGGGCCTTAGGGTTTATTTATTGTATTTTTATGTTTATAGTTTTGCAGCGCTGGGGACTGATCCCTGGCTTTCTACCCTAACCGGGCATCGCCAGCTCTTTTAAAGACAGGGTCTTGCCGAGTTGCTCAGGCTGGCCAAGAACTTTCCATCCTCCCGCCTCAGCCTCCCGAGTAGCTAGGATTACAGGCTTCTCCCCACCTGCTTCGTTTGGCCATTTTAAAGGGTCACTGGGTTCTGGTGACCAGGAGACCCCAGGATGGGGCAGAGGTGGGGCT
The DNA here is from genome assembly GCA_004027295.1 of Dolichotis patagonum. Lineage (NCBI taxonomy): Eukaryota > Metazoa > Chordata > Mammalia > Rodentia > Caviidae > Dolichotis > Dolichotis patagonum. The sequence goes on along the minus strand of PVJX010001600.1, from coordinate 41,149 downwards.
TGGCTGAGGGCGGTGGGGGTCAGAGTAGGAGGAGTCTAGTGTGGGCTGTGGGGCTCCATCCCGGATGCCCCCTGGGAAGCCGGCTGGTGGGGGGAGCAGGGGAGCAGGGAAGCGGGTCCCCTCGAGGGCCCAGCCTGAGGCAGCTCTCACCTCTGCCCACATCCTGGGCAGGCCTCCAATTCCACACTGCTGGCCGTGGGCATCGCATGGGCGGGGCAGGTTAGGAGGGGCTGGCACAGCAGGGCGTCCTGGGCCGAGCAGGGCAGGGGCCGCAGAGGGGCTTGGGCTGACACAGCTGGGGTGCACTGGATCAGCCAAGCACCCACGTAGGGGGGACCCCAAAGCCCAGGCGGAAGGCCAGGAGGGATTCCCGTGAGAGGCGAGGTGGGGGGACACCGGATTCCCAGGAGGATGAGGTCACCCAGTAGCAGCCAATCAGGCCTCCCTGAGCCAAAGAAAGGGTTTTTCCAGGCCAGGAATGCGGTGGCTTCACTGCCAGGAGGGAGGAACCATGGGCCTAGGCCAGGACCCTGGAGCCTCATCCTGGCTGGAAAGAGACAGGCGCCCGACTGTCAGGAGAGGGGCACGAGGTGGAGTGGGGACGGACACGTCTGCGTTGGCTGGGGGCCAGGACTCTGGGCTGGGAAGCTCTGCCACCCTGGGCTCAGCCACCCAGGCTCGGCCACCTGGGTTTTTCTTTTCTTAAGAAAGGTAAAAAGCAAGCTCAGCTTAAATTCCTTCACCCTAGATGGATGATTTTCCCAGTAAGCTAGGACCATGCAGCCAGTAATCTAGCACTCGGGAGGCTGAGGCAAGAAGATCACGGTGAGTTTGTGAGCAGCTTGGGCTACACAGGGAGACCTTGTCTCCAAAGAAATTAAATAAAACAAAGCAAAAACAATAACCCAGAATCTTCTATCCCTCCTAACTGGAGGGAGCTTTGGCCTTGGGCTCCTGAGGGTTCCAGTCTGGGGGTCCAAAGTACACTGGGGGGACAGGATCACAAGTGTCCCGCCCCCAGCCCAGGGCGGCCAAGCACTGAGGGAGGGTCCGTCATGTGGGCGGGTTCTGCCAGGCTCCTCCCTGGCCTGGCACCGTGGGCCCAGGTTCTAAGCTGGGGCAATAGAGTGGGGAACCCCATGACCTGGGCTTCAGAGCCCCCGCATCACTGTCAGCCCCACAGGGTCCCAGCCTCTCTGGGACTCACCCCTAGAAGACCCCACCAGGCACCAAGTCCAGCACCCTCCTGCGCCCACCTCTCCAAGACCCTCTCCATGCAGGGAAGGAAAGGCAGGGCTGCCCCCCGCCCCCCATAAGGTCCCCACTCTGAAAGCCATTGAGTCCTCTCTTTCTCTCTCTTTTTTTTTGTACCAGGGATTGAACTCATGACCTCACGCTTTCCAGGCAGGCACTGTGCCGCTGAGCTATATCCCCGGCCCCTCTGTCTTGTTTTTGAGACAGAGTCTTGCTATGTTGCCCAGGCTGGGCTTGAGCTCTCAGAAACCCTCCTGCTTCAGCCTCCTGAGTGCCAGGATGACAGGTGTGTGACACCCGTTTCTAAGCAGTCAGCTGACAGTGGACCCTGGGACCGATGTGTCATTGAACCTAGCCCGGATGCAGGAGTCCCCAGCCTGGGCTTCTCATGGGGTCCCTGGGTGCCAGGGGTGCTCAGTCCCCTCAGGCCCACAACTGCGTACTTGGTCAACCTGAGAGAAAATATTTGAAATTATTTCTTTATTTGCTTGTGGTGCTGGGCGTGGAACTCAGGGCCCTCACCCTGAGCTCCAGCCCCAGCCCTTCGTGTTTTTTGAGTCAGAGTTTCTGCATTTCTCAGGCTGGCTTTGTCACTGCCCCTGACTATTTGAAAAAGTCTTTGCCTGCGGTACCAAGCAGAGACGCTCTTCTTGCCGCTGCTCCCTCACAAGGTGTGAGAAGTGCTTACCTAGCACCGCTCAGGTGATGCCGAGGCGTCTGATGCACGTGGAAGGGCGTCCAGGCTCCTGGAACGTGAGTGTCACAGCGTTGGTGTCTTCAGGTACCCAGAAATGGGTTCCCCTCAGAGGCTAAGAAACGGCCCCTTGGGGTGGTGCGTCATCCCAGAATTTGGGAGGCTGAGGCAGGAGGCTTGCCGTGAGCTCCAGATCAGCCTGGGCTACCTAGTGAGACCCTGTCTCAAAAACAAACAAAAAATATGGAGAAGAGAGTGACTCCCAGACCCGGCTTCCTCTCCTGGAACTGTCTGGATTACAGGAGCCGGAAGTGCTGCAGGCAAGAGGCTGCTGATTCTCTGCCCGACCATTCCGGAGCTCATCCCTGTGCCCCGGACCCTCCCTGGGACCCCCGAGAGTGCCGGACACTCCACGCAACACAGCCACCCAGTCCTGGTCCCGCCGTGCCCAGCACTGGTGGACCTGACATACCGTGGCTGCGTCTCGTCCTCTCCTGAAGGGCACCCTGGGTCTTCAGGGCGATGTCACCCTGGGGCCCCTGGCTGTACAGGTCATGCAGGGAGGTCACTGGGGCTCCTGTCCAGGGGAAGCCCAGCTGGACTGCACCCCAGTCACCCTGGGCCAGCCCAGAGCAGAGCTGAGTGGGGGATGCAGGGCTCGCAGCAGTGGCCTCCACGCATGTGGCCCCGCACCACGTGGGGCGGGGGACCCTTTTCTGCTCGGTGCAGCACCAGCTGGCCTGGTCACCCAGCCACACAGCCGGGCCTCTATCCCTGCCCTGACCTCCCAGCCCAGAGCCCGCTGGGCAGCAGCCTCATACTCCCAGGAGAGACGGCTGACACCCACGGGCCTCACCCTGTCGGTTCCTCCACCTCCACTCCTGCTGACTGGACATTCACTGTAGAAGCCCACACCCCTGGCCCTGAAGCAAGGCCAGCAGATCGCTGTAGCTGCTGGTCTCAAACAGGAGCCTAAAGAGAATTCTTTCTGTGGTCTGTTGGCCATTTCAGAACTTTGGAAATGGAATGGTCAATTCATCAGAAAGAAATAGCAAGTGACAATGGTGGACTTTAGGGGGCCTGCAGGGGAGGGACCCTGGCGCCTCGGGACCTGCACTGTGCGGCTGACTTGGGGTGCCGGGAGAACAAGGAGCTCCTCCCCTCTCTGGGAGGTGGCTGTGAGGGTGGCAGACTTTCGGCAGCCTGAAGAAGAGACCCTGGCACGTAGGGACCTGCACCGTGCGGTTGACTTGGGGTGCCAAGAAAACAAGGAACTGTTCCTGTCTCTTGGGGGTGCCTGTGATCCTGCCTGTGTGTGGGCTGAGAATCAGACATCTCGTGTCATCCTGTCCCCCATCCCGTGTCCTCCCTGCCCCTCCCCCCTGCCTAGCAAGTGGGAGCCAGTGAACTACACATCTTGTGAAAAGATTGACTATGTTATTTAGTATGAGCTCCCCATATGCAAAGATATGAACAACCATTTGGAAGAAAACAAGAGACAATATGACAGATAGTGAAGATCTCTGGTTGTCTAGCTTTGAAAATTATGCTTTCTTATGTCCCATTCTGTTCTGTTTTGTTGTGTTTTACTCCCTTTTAAAATAAAATAAAATTAAAAAAAAAAAAGCCCACACCCAGGGCACATCTCCAGCCCACGCCACAGGCCACCGGGTTCAAATTCCGTCTGTCACTGACCGGCTGTGTGACCTCTCAGAGCCTCGCCTTTGTCACTGGTGAGGCAGGATGAGACAGTCAGGTGTCAGGTGACAGCGCTCCAGCCAACTGGCCACATGATGAGATGGCTAGTGACACCGTGGCCGCCTGTGTGTGGGTTCAGGTGTGGCCAAAATCACAGTTCATCTCAGTGGAAGACGCTTTCGCCACAGCCCACAGCAGCCCGGTGTCCTCTTCCCTGAGTGTACGCAGCTGGATGGCTCCTCCCCATCCTGATTCAGATTACTTCCGGAGATTTCTGTCAGTGCAGACACTGTGGCAGGCTTCACCCGCTGTACTCCGAGGGCTGGCACCGTGTGACTTCCGGCTTGTCCCCAAAGCCAAAGAGACCATGAAAGGAAAATGTCTGGAATCGACTCAGGACCCTGGGGTGGCCAGTACTCCCTGGAGAGAGGATGCCAGCGCAGCCGTGGGAAGAGTGCAGGCCGTGAGGGGCGGTGTCCAAGGGGACCCACGGCCATGTGTCCCTCCCTGTCACAAGGGGTTCCACTTCAGCATGTGCCTTGGGTTTTGATCAGCCCTTGTGCAGAGCTTATTAAAATTTAGAATTCCACTGGGTATGGTAGTGTGTGTCTCTGATCCTTGCACCCTGGGAGGCTGAGGCAGGAGGATGCCATGTTTGAACCAGGCCTAGGCCACTTAGCAAGACCCTGTCTCAAAGTTAAAAATAGAGCTGCATGTAGCTCATCTCAAAGACCCTGGGTTCAATTCCCAGCGCTACAAACTCCCAACAACCCCCCACAGCGACCCCAACCCTAACATCAGTAGTCAGTAACGTAGAGAAAGCCTGCCTGCCCCCAGGGCCCGGTCACTCTCAGCTCTGTTGAGCCCCCGTGGAGCTCGGTCCGTCCCGCCTGCAGCTCCCCGGCCCCAGGTCCCTCCTGCCGCTCACACCACACATACACACATGCGCACACACGCACTGCCTTGCTCCCCAGAGGTCCCCGCACAGGTGGCCTCCCCCACTCTGCTTCCAAGCCTCCCCTCCTGGGCCTGGGGCAGCCCCAGGTGGGCCCAGTGCCCAGGGCTCCGCCAGATGCCGATCAGCGGCTGCAGCAGGTCCAAGCCTCGGGTAGGGATATGGAAACTGGAACCAAAGCCCACGGATGGGCAGAGCCGGAGCCGGACGGCCGCTGCTGGGAAAGCTGTGGACCACCCAGCGGCCACACCATCCTCGTCGGGCCAGGGCTCTGACACTCAGAGGGGAGATGGCAGTGCCAGGGCCACGTCGGACCAGGCCCTGCTCCAGCACAGGAGGCTGCTCGTGGGCACCAAGGAGGCACCGAACCAGGCTGCAGATTGTGCCCCAGAGACGGCACCAACTGGTGACTGTGTCTGACAGATGACCTCGTGGACAGGGGGCCTGGGACGCCCTGGCCCCATTTGGCAGAGCCGCTCTTCCTCCCTCTCACTCTCTCCCTCTCTCCCGCATCTGGCCAGGAACCCGCAGCCCTGGAGATCTGCACCTGCCAGGGCCCAGGGCCCCACACAGCACCCCGTGGCTGGACTCAGTCCCAGCACCCCAGAGCTGGTTCTGGAAAGGAAGGGGCGGCCCTGGCACTGCCTGGGTCTTAGGCAGGAACTGGGCACTGCAAGGAGGCCCAGATGGACTTAGGCCTTCGACCGCAGAGGCTAGGACTCCAGGCTGGGCAGTGAGGGCAAACCTCACAAGTGTCCGTGGGGACAGAGGACCAGAGGCACATGGTGCAGTGAGAGTGGCCGAGCTTCCAGAGTGTGTCCAGGCCTCTGTCCCCAAAGCAGGAGGAGCCAAACAGAACCACAGGCTTGGACACAGTCACAGGAAGGGGGTGCAGCTAGGCTGGACCAGAGGCTGCCACAGTGTCCGGGATACACCCTGTGGAGCCAGGCTGGTGCTCCACGGATGCCACTGCCCGGCTCTTCTGCCTCGGGGTGGAGGGAGGGGACGGTATTTTCCCTTCTCACTGATGGATTATCTATTCCAGAAAACAACAGTGCGGGGGTGGGGCGCAGCAGAGGCCCCGCCCGGAATACACAGGGGCATGGTGGGTTCCATCACTGGTACCAAAAACACACTCGGCTAGGGTGTACTGGGGCACCCCTGTGATCCCAGCACGCAGGAGGCCGATCATTCATTCTGCAATGCACGTGGACCCGTTGTTGGGTACCTGAATTAGGCTTCTGCTCATATATTTTACAGTTCAGCTGAAGCTGAAGATCAGAGGGCTAATACAGTGGTGATTGGTTTTTTAAAATTTTTTTCTATCTTAACTATTTTTACATACATAGACATATGCATCAGGTGTTTCTTTCAGCTTCTCACACTGAGACAATATGTTTACACATGTGTCTTATTTTACTAATGACTACGGTCTCCAGTTGCATCTATTTATCTATAAAAGTCTCCAGTTTATCCTTCTTTATGGCTGTGTAGTACTCCATGGTACAAAATCACCACATCCTTTTTATCCATTCCTCAGTCAGTGGGGTGATTGTTTTAGAAACAGGCACATTCCCAGGGATTTCTACTTTAACAGGACCACCATGGTTGCCAAATTTTTAAACTCCTGGCCTGCCTATGACATTTGCAAAAGCATTTGGTACAAAGCGAGTGACAAGGACACTCAATGATGCATGCATTGGACCTGCACCCCACACTGGGCAACAGTGCCCAGGCCTGCATGTTACGGATTCCAGAGGGACCACCGGGTTTGTGCTGAGACACCTCCAGCACCAAGCACCGTCCCATCCCCACGACGATGGCAGGACACACAGGTGAGAGGGCAAAGCTGCTGAGCCGGATGTACGAGGTCCGTGGATTTAGGGACAGTTGTCACTGCCGCCACCGGAGGACCATGGTGGGGGCGACAGCAGGGTGAGCAGGACGCCATCTCACAGTGACATCACACTGCCCATGGAACTCGTTTCTCCGAGCCTGCTGGGAGTGGCCCCCAGCGCTGTCCTGCCCCTCTGATGCCCCCAGGTTGCCGGGCTCTGGATCACCCTTGGGCTTCAGGGCCGCTTGGGTGCCCGAGGCCACCCAGCTTGGCCCAACCCGTGATCCTCTGGGATCCGAGCTGTCTGCCACAGGCGTCACAGACTCGAGCGCGTCCCAGCCGAGCCAGGGGAGCAGCCACCATGAATTGCTAAAGGAACAGCCTCAGAGGGAGATCCGTGGTCTCTGCTAGAGATGGGACGCCCGCCCCGAGGCCAGGCAGTAAAACGCACTGGGGGGGTCGTTCTCCCACGGAACCCCGGCCTGCACCGCTGGCATTGCAAAACCTTTACAACCTATTTTCTTAGGGGAGGAAAAGAAAACTAAGAAACACAGCCATACCTCAGAGGCCAGAAAAACCGCCGGCTTCACCACGTGATCGCCATGCTCACCCCTCCGCCCTGCGCTCCTCCCCGGCGTGGCGCCTGGCGCCCAGCGGCATCTGAAGTCAAAGTCCTCTCCAGGCCAGGCCGTGCACGGTCACTGCTGGCCACAGGTGCCCCCCTGGACCTCGGGCCACTGCTCCATGTCATTGGCCTTTACCCTTGGACGCCTTCAGCTGGCCGGGGCAGCTGCAAGGTGAGCGCCGCAGGGCTTGGGACTCGGAAATGGCAGTGAAAGCTCACGCACACGGTGTGGCCGCTGCATGCACAAGGAGGCTGCGAGGAATTTGGGGGACTTTGCTCCTCCTGTTTCCTGTCAGGCAGCTTCCAGGGTGCCTTTAGGACTCAGAGAACAAAGGTTGAGACCACGTCCAAAGACCTGCCCGGCCCGTGACAGCTGGGCCACCTGTGTTGTTCTGGGTGGCACCTGAATTCCCAAACCAGAGTTACTGAAACTCAACAATGACTGAAATTATTTTCATTTTTAAAAAACTGAGATTAAAGCTGTGCCTGCATCAGCACTCCAGGAGGCTGAGGCAGGAGGATCACAAGTTCCGGTCCAGCCTGGGAAGTTACACAGCAAGACACTGTCAGAATTTTAAAGCTGGGAGGGGTGGGGCTGCAGCTTAGTGTCAAGGTTCTGAGTTCAATTCCTGCTACCACGCACGAAATTCAGATTTCCTTCCTGTCTTCTGATGCTATTCTTGAAACTCATGGTCCCTCCAGTGCTTAGGCCCAGTGGCTCCCTCTTCCGAACTCCCGGGCCCTGCCAGAGCCCTGCTCTGCTCAGGCCTGCTGCTGTCCGAGGCTCTCCTGCCTGGCCCTCTCTGCCCGTGGTAATGTCCAAGAGGCCGCACAAGGCTGGCCTCGGGCGTCTCCAGCCCCAGCCCCAGGGCACTGCTGTCCCTTCATGGCTCCCCGGGGGGGGCGCTGCCCCGTGACAGCATGTTTGTCCCTTGCGGAGGGGCCGGGCAGGGTCATGGTCTGCAGTTCGCTGTGCCCTCCGGGTGTCCCAGGCCTGGGGCAGCCTCCTTCACCCCGACCTGCGGGTAAGGGCTGTTCGCTAGACACTCAAGGTTCGAAGTCCGGAGCCCAAAACCATAACCCGAGTCTTCCGTGTGCTTGGCTTGGGCTATGGCTTTGTTGTTGTTGCTTTGATTTTTGGGGGTCTTTTTTGAGGCAGGGTCTCGCTATGTAGTTCAGGCTAGGCTTAGACTCAATGCTCCTCCTGCCTCAGCCTCTGGAATGTTGAGATTACAGGTGTGGTGACCACACGGGACTGCATGGATCCTGACAGTGGGGACCTGGGCTGGGCCCACGGCCCACCCCTCATGGAGGTGACAAATGACTGGACCTCCCCACACGCACCTGTGGCTGAGGGAGGGGATCAGTGCTGGGGGAGGCTGAGACAGTAAGGCCTCTGAGCCCCCAAGTGTGACAAGCTTGAGTCTTAGTGACGCACAGAGACCCTGCCCCACGGTCAGCCAGGATCTCCAGAGCAGCACTACTGAACCTGGTGAAGTGGTGCACAGCTGTCATCCTAGCACTTGGGAGGCTGAGGCAGGAGGACTGCTATGAGTTTGTGGCCCTGAAACAAACTAAAAGCAACAGCACTGCTGATCTGGGGGACAGAAGGCCTCTTGGCGTGGGGTGGCTTGTGGGGCGACATCCCCAGCTCTGCCCACCAGATGACCACAGGCCCAGTCCTGGTGTCCCCAGGGAAAGCAGAGCCACCCTTAGAGCCCGTGCTGTAGGCAGGCTGAGGAGGCGCCAGGCCTCTTTGCCAGCCAGGGGTGCAGAGAAACCCGGGAGGATGACCCTAGGGCAGGTTAGAAAGGCGAGGAGGAACGGCACAGCTGAAACCCCAGCTGCTGGAGATACGGGGAAATACAACGCCCAGCCTGCTCCGTGGCACACGTGCTGCGTTCATGTTGCTCAAAATCCACAAATGAATTCTAAGCAACAACAGAGGTTAACAGTAGGACAAATTCAGCCAGGCACGATGGTGCACACGTGTCATCCCAGTACTTGGGAGGCTGAGGCAGGAGGATCAATGAGAGTTCCAGATCAGCCTGGGCTACAAAGTGAGCTCAAGGCCAGCCTGGACTGCAAGGTGAGACCTGTTTCAAAAAGACCAAAAGGTGGGGGAGAGTGAGAAGGAAACATTCATTGAGAGACAGCTCCTAAGAGACAGGAGGGGCCCCAAGTGGGTTGACACAGAGCTTTCTTCTCACAGAGTGTTTTAAAGAGCAAAATCACGAAGTCACTGTGGGTCAAAGCTATGATCAACTAACAAGATTACAAGCCAGCCCGTCAGGTGAGGTTGATCCAGTGCAGAAGCTGTCACTAGCAAGTGTGCATGGAAAGTACAAAGGCATTTTTTGGAAGGGACGGGTCTGGGGGTCCCGGTCACCCCTCTGGGCAAACAATGTCTTCCTGGACTTAACCGGACCAGGTGGTACCAATTAAAGCACAATGTCGAGTTAGCGCTCAGCTGTCTGGGTGGCGCAGAGGCCTGGCCTGCACATCTCTCACTAGGCCTGGCTTCCAGTGGACACACCCCAGCCACAGCTGTGCTGATTCCCATCTGCCGCACTGACCCCCTCGAGGGCCCAGCCCTGTCTGACTGCCTATGGTATTTCTACCTAACTTACCTGTCTATAATACTTGGAGGCCGAGGCAAGAGGATCTCCAGTTCAAGACCGGCCCAGGCCACTCAGTGAAACTATCAAAATACAAAGGGCTGGGGGTGTAGCTCAGTGGTGGGACACCCCTGGGTTCAGTCCCCAAGGTTACAGTGCCCTGCTGCCACTCACCCACCATAGGCAAGGCACACAGACACCAGCCTGGCTTAAAGCACTGCACCTTCGATGCCCCAGCATGGGTGGTGGTCTCCACACCCCAGTAAGACCTGGCAGCAGTGTAGCCTGGGTGCCCACAAGGACACAGGACACCACCCATGACTGCTGTCCCCACGGGCAGGAAAGGGTGGCTTCCAGGACCCTGGGCGAAGAGCCGCAGAATTCCTGTCCTCCCCAAAAGGTTCTGCTGGGCTGCTGTGTGTGCTGTGTGCCTGGTGACACTCCCAAGCCTTTACACAGGGGCTGCAGGCCTCTGAAGGAAGCAGCAGTAAGGTCCCTAAGGTCGCCAGGTACAGTTGGGCAGCTTGGGGCAGGAGCCAGTGACTCTCCAACCACCCTGGGTACTTGGTTCACCCTGAGAACCAGGACAGGGCACCCCAGGGCTGTCCATCTTATGACGTCCAGAGTTCCCTGGACCTGCGTAGAAGACCAGTGCCCGCGGCTCACCCTTGTCTTCCCTGCTCGGCCTGGGTTTGATTGGGAAGGAGAGGCAAGCCGGGCCTGCTGGCCTGCGTCCATCTGTCTGTCCCTGGCTAACCCAGCCTCCTGCAGAGTGTCTCGGCCCTCCCTTCAGTCCTCCAACCCCTACATACCTTCCCCTGTGGGCCAGGTCCAGTGGGGACCCCCAGGAAGGGGCTCTGTGAAGATTGCATCTGAGCCAGGGTCAGGGTAGGAATGGCCACACCGAAGGGAAAGCCGGGCGGTCAGGGCACCTCGAGCAATCAAGATACTGACACCGCCCTCCTGGTACCAGGAGGCTGAGGCAAGAGGATCCCCATGAGTTCAAGGCCAGCATGGGCTACACAGTGAGGCCTTGTATCAAAAGGAAGAGAGACAGAGACAGAGACAGAGAGAAAGAGAAACCATAAAAGGTCTGGATACAGCTGGAGAAGACAAAGCTCCAGACCCTTCTCGAGAGGGGAGGGTGAGCCCTGTTTACCAGGCCCAGTGGCTGAGGCCAGGGCCCTCAGAAGCCCTGGAGCCCGTGTCCTCTGCCTTCCAGGCAAACTCAAGCCCTGGATGAATAGGTCCTGCCCGGTACCCCCACCCTAGGCTGCCACAGAGACACCCAGGGGCATGGGGACCGGCGCCACCTTCCCAAGGCCCCCTGACCACTCCTGAGTCCGCAAGGACCTGCATGGAAGACAGAGGGCATGCTCGAGACCTGCAGGAGTCGCCTGCCTGGTGGGAACCCAGCTGGCTGGGGACTCTCGGGACTGATTTATCCTGGCGCCCGCTCCCTTCAGCACGCAGCAGCGTCTGGGGCCAGGCGGTGTGGGCGCCCGGCAGCCACCGTGCACAGCCGGGGAGACGCAGGGGTCTGCTGAGCCCCCGCACTGTCCCCTCTGCCTCCCATGGAAACCGAGCCCCGCAGGGAGCGGCGCCCACTCCCAGCTCCTTGGCCAGCGCTGTGCCGTGGAGGCAGAGGAGGCCCGGTGCCAGCTCCCCTGCGGGGCCACACGCGCCCCACCACCCCTAGCTCGGCCTGTGCAGCCCCTGCCGGGTGGGTCAGTGGGCCACCCCCCCAACACACCTGTACCCTGGGAGCTCAGGTACGGATGGTGACAGGTGCCTGGGTGCCAGCCTCGAGGCCCTGAGTCAGCAGGCGGGACCAGGACAGGCTCTGGGGAGCACAGCCGGGGTGTAGGGAGGACGCAAGTGGGGTGGGGCGGCACAGGGCAGGGACGCCCCAGAATGGCCTTGGGCAGCCGGGTGCAGTGGCACCTGGCTGTCACCAGCACTCCAGGGCCAGGGTGAGGGTGACCTGAGCAGAAGCGGGTACCTCCTTACATCCTCGCCTGCCTACCCTCTACAAACAGCTGTGCCTCAGAAAGTGTTTGATGAGTGACTAAATGCATCTATTTAACAGCTACTGAAACAGCTGCAAACCATGCCAGCCGGTGTGCTAAGGGGCGTGAGGGCGAACCTGCCAGAAGCAGGTCCAGGTAGGACACAGAGCTGGCTCCCTAGCAGGGCAGCAGGCCTGAGGGTCAGGGAGCAAGGGCGAGGGGCAGTGGAGAGGGCTATGGAGAGTGTGGGACCCCCAGGACACCTGCCACAGCTTAGATCTCACCCACCCCACAAATCCCCAAGTGCTGGGGGACAGAGTTTGTGGAACGCAGAGCTGTGGAACGCAGGTAGGGGCTCCCAGGGGACCGGCTGCTAGGAGGTGGGGCCTGACGGAAGGAGACAGGGCCTGGTGGGAGGAGAGGGGCCTCTGGGAGGAGGCGGGGCCTGGTGGGAGGAGGCGTGGCTTGGTGGGAGAAGGCGTGACTTGGCAGGAGGAGGCGGGCCCGAAAGGTTCCTCTCCCTCCCCAGCTCCTCTCCTCTCCCTACTTCCCGTTCCCCACCCGGTGAGCAGCTCTCCTCCGTCAGGCCCCTCTGCCTCTGCCTCGTAACCCTGCTTTAGAGCCAGCCAATCACTGATCACCCATCACCGATAGTAGCAGGAGCCAAAATAAATGTCTCCTCTTTTACGCTGCGAGTGTCAGGCACTGTGCCTCAGTCACAGAGAAAGTGACTAAGACGACCGCCCGGACAGGGGCTCACGAAAGCTCTGGACCAGGGGAACCCTTGTTCCTGGAACCACACTGGGGTCGTCATCTGCATTTGTCCCACGGCTGAGTGGCAAGTGCAGGCCAGGAGGCTCCAGGATCCACGGTGGGTAGAGTGCAGCCTGGTAAACTGAGTCCCAGTGCAGGAAAGCGGTACTCGAGAGTAGGTGAAGGTGACCCTGAGTCCTGGTGGTGACCTGACCCGGGTCCCTCGCTCAGAGCCACTGAGCAGCCTGGGGGCATGGCGACCCCAGGCCCGGACCTGACTGCTCACCAGACCCACTGGCGTGGACGCTGGGACTCGGGGACCGTGGCTGACCCGGAAGCAGGGACAGAGTGGCTGGGCGCAGCATGGCTTGGTGCTGGCCGAGCCCCAGAGGCGCTCAGTGCCACCCAGCTGTCTGGCTGCTCTTCAGGCCTCTGCCTGTGTGCCTCGGTTTCCTCTTGTGCTTGGCAGGAGGCTACGGAGGGGTCGCTTGCTGCTGCAGCCCTGGCCTGCAGGGTCCCACTTGGTGTCCCCGCTCCAGCCTTCTCAGCAACACGGTCGGTCCCTGCCTTTTCCATCCTCCAGCAAAGTCTGATGCAGCACTGAAGGTCCGGGCACCTCCAGGATCCATCACCGATGCCCAGCGATTCGGAGCACCATGAACCCCAAGAAGGAAGCTTCCATCTGGGCTCAGCTGAGGCGTAGGCACTGACAGAGGGTGGGGTAGCCCGGTGAGGGCTTGCTGGCCTCCTGGGCTCCACGCTGGCATCACTGGGAAGAGGGCAGCCAGGGAGGTGACTGCTTTAGGTGGCCCCAGCCTCTGCTGTCTCCCCAAGATGCAGCTGTACCCCGCCCACTCTTGTGCTTGTGGCCCGTTTCCCTTTTTGGGGTGCTGACGATAGACTCTGGGGTCTGCAGTGCCGGGCAGCATCCTGGTTCCTCTCTACATCCTCCTGCCGCAGCCCTGCCCCTCCAGCGTCCCCACCCTGGAGCTGAGGACAGACAGCCCACAGAGGGCCTGACACGGAGGACCCTCCATCCCCACAGGAGGGCACAGCATCCCTTCCTGTGCCTCGCTGAGGCTGGTGTCCTCCTGGGTAAGGAGGAGGAGACCGCAGCTAAGGCAAGGCCCTGAAGTCCCGACATCCCCACAGGTCCCCTCTGTCCTGCCTCCCCAGGCCTGCGCCCTGCTCCTAGAGAAGTGACATCCTGAAGTGTCACCTCTCCCATTGCAGCAGGCTGTATCCACAAGGGAGGAGTCATTCAGGTGTGGTAGCACCTGTGGTCCCTTGGCAGGCTGAGGCGGGAGGACTGGAAGTTTGAGCCCTACCTGGGCAATTAGTAAAACCCTGTTTCAAAATAAAAAATAATAAGGGCCTGGAATTTAGCTCAATGGCTTAAGTGCCTGCCTGGCAAGCGTGAGGTCCTGAGTTCGATAATCCCTAGTACCAAAAAAAATCAAGGGCCAGGGATTTAGCTCAGTGGCATAAGCGCCTGCCTGGCAAGCCCAAGGTTGTGAGTTTCATCCCCGGTACCAAAAATAAATAAAATATAATGCTGTGCACTCCAGTAATCCCAGTGCTCCAGAAGCTGAGGCAGGAGGGTCACTGACAGTCTGAGGTCAGCCTGGGCTACAAAGTGAGTTCAAGGCCAGTTTGAACTACATAGTGAAACCTTGTCTCAAGAAATAAATAAAAAATAAAAAAAGGCTGGAGATGTGGCTCAGTGTGAAGGACTCGTTTTTAACCCCAGCACCAGGAAAAACAGAAAGAATAGTGACCACATAATCCCAGTATAACATAGATTTGCTAAACCTAAGAAAATATCTCCTTTTTTTGGTCTCTGAGACAGGGTTCACTATACAGTTCAGGCAGAAATCCTCCTGCCTCAGCCTCCTGAGTGCTGGGATCACAGGCATGCGTCACCTTGCCTGGCCAAAACTGTGACCCAAAGTGGATTTATATTAATGTCCTTGCTGGCAGAATTTTCTTCACATGTGTTTGGGGAGGTGGGGGACACACCTCTTTCTCCAAGGCTCCTTCCTTCCTGTCTGAGCCACTGGGTGCCAGTACACAGAGGAGCGGCCACTGTCCTTCCCTGAGCCCTGGACACGAGGAAGGAGAAGGACCTTTCCCCTGGCTGGAGAACGCCCAGGGAGGACTCAGTTCTTTGCAGACTTGTGCTGGCTGGGTCTGTAGCAGGGGTTGCGCTGGAGAGCAGCCCCCCAGTAAGGCAGGAAAGGACTCGGAATTCCAGCCTCCGCTTGACTCTCCATGGTGAGTGGATTCTTAGATTTCAGTGACTGAGTCCTCCATCGATTGCACAGCACAGGGTGAACTTGTGACACTGCAGCCACCCTCAAGGTCTGGGGTCAGAGCATGAGCTGCTTGGAGACCACAAGGCTCGGCCACTGCCTTGGGGACCTGCAGATAAGCCCTGCCCCATCCCACGCCCTGCAGAATCGGGCCCCTGAGCCAGTGTGAGGTGGAGAACTGAGGGCCTGAAGTGGGGCGGCCATGGGTGTGACGATGCCACAGGACGAAGACACACAGCCACAGTCAGCTGGAGTTCTCTATCCCTGCGTCACCAGAGCTGGGGGACATTTGCTCCCGGTCAGCCATGTCCTACCACATCTTTGTCAGAAGCTTGCTGCACCACAGTGGGGCCCAGCCCTGTCTGTCGGGGACAGAGGTGGCCATGGCAAGATGCCAAGAGAACTGGGCTGCCGCTAGGGAGAGGAAGCCCAAAGCCTGCTGGGCCGCAATGCCACTGGAGAGGGGCAGTAGCTTGGGCTTGGACATGGGGGCTGAGTGCTGAAGACCTGCAGGGCCTTGGGGGAGAAAGACGGTACGTTACACTTTCTCCTCTTTCCTTTTCGTTCTTAAAATCTCAGGAAATTGGAGTTAAAAACATGGTTTTTAAGCATTTCCTCCTTAACTCATGCAAAGTTCTCCTCTTCACTTTTCCCTCTCTCCTACCTCCAAACCCTAATTATATTTTTGTGCTCATCACGCCCACTGTAACACACTTAATATATCTGTAGATATTTATACAGATCTTCTTGCAAAAGGTGTCTTGTGTGGACTCTCTCTACAGAAGACAGCGACGTGCCACGTGCTGTATCGTTTCCTGTGATTCTTCCTTAACACCAGGCTTCTCAGTCCCAGCTGACATGACCCGCACCTGTGTGTTTGGTCCTGTGGGTGGAACTCAGGGCCTTCACACTGGGCTACAACCCCTGCTCTTTTTTTATTTTGAGAGAGGGTCTTGCTGAGTCACTAACTTGTCCAAGCTGGGCTCGACTCTTTTGGCCTCAGCCACCCAGTGTGTGCCACCATGCCCATGGTTGTTTCTTCTTTCTACTTACTGTTCAAAAGGGCAGAGTTGCCCTTTTTAATGGACATTGGTCACACGTGTGGTACCAAAGCAAGGCCAGCCCTTTTTCTAGTGGTGAAAACCAACAGCTACTTGAGCAGTGACACAGTTATCACGCCCCTGGATTTGGATGGGGAGCTCCTGCAGATATTTGAGAGGCGATGTAAAAGTATGGTGAATGTTTACATTTTAAATATCTCAGCAAAAACCACAGCGCCATGAGCTCCCCTTAAAATCTCCCTCCTCACTGTAAACGTGTTTGTCCTGGCATTCTTGCCACTTTCCACAGCAGCCCTGGCACCCTCGTCAGGGAGTGTCTTTAATTGCGCTGTCCTGGCGGCCTCTATGTCCTGAATCAATTCAAATGATTTCCCTCTCCTGGTCATCTTGACTTTGGGAAGAGCCACAGTCACGCAGTGTCGGGAGGGGTGAGTGAGGTGGACGAGGACGCAGCGTCGTTGTTCACGAGCCTGCCTTTCCATTCAGTGGCACTCAGCAGCAGCGTTCTCCATGTTTGATCATGCTGCATGAAGACACTCATGAAACAGGATGCTAGAGCTGCTGCAGGAAGTGACACGAACAAAGGGATGAGTGTGTTGGAAGTGAGGGAGAGGATTTTGAAAAGGACCACAGCAATGTGTTCTTTAGTGTGACCCATTTTATTACATTTTATTAATTTTTTTGAGACAAGGTCCTGCTATGTGATCCTCCTGCCTCAGCCTCCTGAGTGCTGGGATTACAGGTGTGTGCCACCACACCTGGCCTCGTGTGATCCATTTTATTGAGTTTATTCTAGTTGTTTATTTTTGGGACAGGGTTTCACTATGCAGTTCAG
This sequence comes from Dolichotis patagonum, assembly GCA_004027295.1. Taxonomy (NCBI): domain Eukaryota; kingdom Metazoa; phylum Chordata; class Mammalia; order Rodentia; family Caviidae; genus Dolichotis; species Dolichotis patagonum. The sequence goes on along the minus strand of PVJX010001600.1, from coordinate 24,498 downwards.
GCTGGCTTTGAGCTCACTTTGTAACATAGGCTGGTCTTGAACTCACAACCATCTTCCTTTCTCAACCTCCCAAATGCTGGGATTATAGGTGTGCACCACCACACCCAGCTTGTGTGACCAATTTTAAAATTTAAACACTGATTGCCTTTTTTAGTCACTCCTATATTGAACAGTCTTCATGGGCTACAGGATAGAGGGAGCCCATTGAAGCTGGAGATTGGTCACATGTGTGGTGCTAAAGCAAGGCCAGCCCTATAAACACAGAGAGCCTAAAGTGAGCCAGGTAAACAAGCTGCTCCAGCTCCAAGAGGACAAGGGCCCAGGCCAGCCAGCAGACAAGTTGCTGGGCAGTGGGGGTGAAACTGACATCCTCCTCCTGAGTGTATAAATACACATCCTGCAGTGGTTGAGCAGTTCCTTTCCCCCCGCCAGGAGAGTGAGGGCTGCGCCTGACCCCAGCTTTGCCTCTAGTTTCTCACCCTCTCTGGGTTCTTCACCCCAGGAACCTCTAGAGCTGCAGCTGGACACTGCACTAGGGCATGGACTGGCGCATTCCTGCTCTTGGCACTCACTAGGCAGGGAGCTGCTCCAGGTGGACTGCATGCTTAGCATTCCTGAGGCCATGGTGTCAGTCAGCTCTCCTACTGCTGGAACAAGACACCTGACGCCAACTACCTAAAGGAGGACAGGCTTAACTTCCCTGTCCAGAGGGCTCTGTCCATCGCTGGTGGGCTCCGGGTGAGAACCCTGGCTGAGCGGCTGAGAATGGAGCTGTTTAGTTCACCGTGGCCAAGAAACACAGCAGCCGCCTGTTGGCCTGAAGTGCTATGGACTCCTCTTTAGAATAATGCTTTTAAATTAAAGAAGTGAAATCTCTGGCCAGGTATGGTGGCATATACCTATAATCTCAGTACTCTGGGAGGCTGAGACAGGAGAATCACAAGTTTAAGTGCCATCTAGGGAATTTAGTAACTTAGCAGATCCTGTCTCAACATGAAAAATAAAAAATAAAAAAGGACTGGGGATGTAGCTCAGTGTGAAGGCCCTTGGTTCAACCCCCAGCACTGCCAAAAGAAAGGTGGTATGCTCTTGTCTTCGGGGGCTCTTCCTGTGAAAATGCCCCGTGTCACACCCAGCTTGGCAGGAGTGGAGATGGAGGAGCCTCAGGGAATCCTCCCTCTCAGCCTTGGGGCTCCATCAGGAAGGACTTGGCTGGCTGAGGGCCATCCAGCTTGGCTTCCACTCACCTACCCCACAGCTTTGGTCACCATCCGAACACAGCTACCTGGGACACCTTCCTGTCACCCCACCACACCAGACACGGCTGCCAGGATCCTAAAATGTGAGCAAGTAAAACAACTCAAATCACTCAGAAAACAGAAACTCATACTTCAAAGATTGACTCATCTATTTCAAAGGTTTTGTAACTGTGTGTGTGTGTGTGCACACAGTGCTGGCAACTGGACTCAGGGCCTTTGCAATGAGCTACATCCTCCCTCCCACCCCCACTTTATTTTTAGTATCGGGAATCGAACTCACGACCTCAGGTTTGTCAGGCAGGTGCTTGTGCTACTGAGCTATACCCTTGACCCCTTTAACTGTTTTATTTTTGGAGGCAGGATCTTGCTCAGGCCTGGCTTCAATTTATTATTCTCCTGCCTCAGCCTCCCAGACATACGGAATTGGACACATGTACCGCCACACCTGGCTGGAATCTCACACTTCTAAGCAAACTGTAGCTCTGCCTTTGTAATTCCTGACATGCAGAAAGGTGTTCAAGTTTTTTAAAAATTTTTTTAATGGGCTGGCAATGTCACTCAGCGGCAGAGCACTTCTCCAACTCACTCCAAGTCCCGCACTGCCAGAAAAAAAATCTGCCAGGTTATAAAATCGATTTCTCAGTGGTGCAAAATTTTGTAACATAAAGAGGCATGCGAGAAGGTCTGGCAGTCTGAAGGCATACATAATTAATGTTAGTTAAACTGGGCGTGGTGGCGCATGCCTAAAATCCCTGCATTTGGGAAGCTGAGGCCCACCATGAGTTCAAGGTCAGCCTGGGCTACACAGTGGGACCTTGTCTCCAAAATCCCAAAATGATTTAACAAACAAGGCAATACAGCTGTTTTTGTTTTGTAAAAATAGCCCATCCTGTTCGCTGCCTCGACGGGCGCTGGAGCATACCCTAGATGCTGGGGTGCATCTGCAGGCAGGATCTGAGCACGAAGGCTCAGCTGGCAGTGCATGCTGGGGGAAGGAGACAATCGCTGGACAACAGAGCAGCCTGCTGTGGCCAAGCAAGGGAAGGGCTGGCCGATGGGGAGACCCAGGCTTCAGGGGTCAGGACGGTGCTGGGGACAGACTGACACCTCAGAGAGGACCCAAGGACTGCTTTTATTGTTTGGTTGGTTGGTTGGTTTTACTTTTTGAGACAGGCTCTTGCTTTGTGGCCAAGGGGGATCTTGAACACTTCACTCTCTAGCCTCGGCCTCCAGAGAGTTGGGCCTGAAAGATTACCCTAAGCAGGGAGTGTCAGCACTGTGTCAAAGCTTTCAAAAGAGCTGGGTGCTGGTACACCAGTGGGTGGGGGCTGCAGGCTGGGAGGGACCGCAGATTGCTTCACCAGGCAGGAGCAGCACACAGACTGGTCCCTAGCAGGACTGCGAAGTTACAGGGTGGCGGCAGGCGGCAGTTCTAGAACCAGGCCGTGGGGACCTGGGGCACCTGCACCCAGGGCCTGGCCTCCAGGGAGGAGGCCGATGGGCTGATGCAGCCCTCAGGGGAGGCGCCGGTGCGAGGAGCTGAGGCAGCTTTCGCGGCCGTGGGCCCGGAGCCACCGCCGGCCTCCCGCTCCTTCCTGTCTGAGTCACTCCCACAGCAGCGCCTTTTCCCGGCGTGGGCGCCCAGCCAACGGGCGGCGCCAGGAGGGGGTGGCGGGGCAGGAAGGCGGGCAGGGCGGGCAGGCGCTTCCTGGCCAGCAGGTGCCGGGCCAGCTGCTGCTGCAGGGCGGATCAACAGGATGGCAGGCAGGCGGGCGGGCGAGCGGGCGGGAGGAAGGAAGGAAGGAGGCCGGAGCTGCAGAAGGCGCGAGGTCGGGTGGGGCCTTAGGCCGTGGGCACTCCACCCCGCCTGCTGGCCCATCCCACGGTGACGCCTGTCCTCGTGATGCCTGCTGGGGTCAGCCTGGGCCTTGGTGGACGTGCATGGGGTCGTATTTTTAAAAAGCCGACTCCTGGCCATGCTCGCCCCGCTGCTCGCTGGAAGCAACTCGGCGTTCAACGCCGCGGCAGGGTGCGCAGACCTGAGTCGCCAGGCCCGGCTGAGGGCGTGGGGGGGGGTCTCTCAACCCCCCCCACCCGCTTGCTGAGTCGGGCGGTCGGGGCGCCGGGCCAGGATCCCCGACGGCGTCGGGAGCCGGCTGCACACCAAGATCTAAGTCGGTCACGCGGGTTCCTCCCGGTGTGGAGTCGGAGCTCGCCACCGCAGGAGTCCCGCAGGGCAAGGCCAGATCTTCCAGCCTCCAGCCCTGCCCCCGCCCGCGGCGCCCTCCTCCCCTTCCCCCAGCCAGGCGCGAGGGCGGGGCGCGGGCGTCCCCCGCCAGGTGGCCGCGGGAGTCCCCGGCCGGCGCTGCACACGCTCCGCTGACAGCGCTTCACGCCGCCGGCAGCCGCTGATCACGCGCGGCGCCGCGCGCCCATTGGCTGGCGCCTCACACACCTTTGCCACGGATTGGTCGACCACAGGCTCCGCCCCCGCCCCCGCCCGCGGCGCGGAGCAGCCAGGGCTACCTGAATGGGGCGGGGGCAGACGGCGCGCGGCGCGGCGGGAGCTGAGGGCGTCGAGGCTCCGGCTTGCGGTGCGGTGACGGCCATGCTCAGTTTGGGCGCCGCGCTCCAGCGAGCTGCGGTGAGTATGCGGACCGGGACCGGGATGAGGAGGCTCCGCAGGGTCCCGCCGCCCGCTCCGGGAGATGCCCTCGTGGTCCCTGAACGCGCCCAGCTTGGGCGGAGGTGCGGGGTGTCGCGGCGACGGGGTGGGGTATTGGGTCCTGAGGAGAGGGCACAGTGCAGCGGGCCTCGGGGGAGGTCGGCGTGGGCCAGGAGCGCTTTTGGGAAGCTCTGGGGGAGGGAATGATGACCCTCGAAAAGGATGCAGGTCGAGTTCCCAAGTGGGACTCGTACCTTTGGGAGGACAGATGTCGCCGGGGAGGGACGCGTGACGGTACCGCGGAACGGGGTTGCAGGACAGGGTCCAAGGGAGGAGGCGCCTCCTGCGGGCCCCGGGAAATGCCCGCGTGGACCGGAGCCCGACTGGCGAGGAGGGGTGCAGTTGGAGCCTAGAGCTGGGGTGGGGAGTGCACCGCAGCTCCCGAGATGCCCACGCAGACTCGGAATGCGCCCCTGCAGCGCTGGAAGACAGGGTGCCGCTGGGCAGGGGTGCAGGACGGACTCCGTGGAGATGCCCGCGTGGAATGAGTGGGGGTGGGGTGGCCCACGAGGCTGCAGCCCAGGAACCCCACGCGGGCAGGCAGGTGGCCGCTGGGCGCCCTCGCAGCAGGCGAGTGGGCGGGAGCCGGTGCGAGACGCGGGGGCGGGCGGTGGCGGCGGGGCTTTCGCGGCCCGCTCCTCCTCCTCGTGGCGCGGCCCCGGGAGTGCCTCGTCCCCGGGTGACCCGGTCGGGCCCGCTAGGGCTAGGCGAGCAGGGCCGCGGTCTGTTCCTAAGGGAACGGGGACGGGGCGGGAATGCCGGGCGGCCCCGCCCTCGGCCCTGCTCCCCCTTCTCTACGCCCGGGCCCTGGGGGCGGAGGCCCAGGAAGTAGGGGAAAGGTGACGGCGCGGCGGTCCCAGTCCAGGTTTCCTGCGCCGCCCCGCAGCCGCTGATCACGCTTTGTTCACATGCCTCGCCCCCGGCCCGCCCCGGACCCGCCCAGCCCACCGGCCAATCAGCGCGCGGGCCGCTGCCCGGCTGGCCAATGGCAGGCCGGGGGCGCGCGGACGTGCGCGCGGGGAGCACAGGCGGTGACTCACCGCCGCGGGAGGACCCCGCCTCCGGCTGTCTGCCGCTCGCCGCCCGCGCCGCCCTGCTCTGCCGCCCGCCGTCTGCCTTGCTCCGCGCCGGCGGCTCCCGCCCCGCATGCTGCCCGGCGGCTTACGTAAAGCGCCCGGTTATGCAATTGCATTGTTAGCGATTGTTCCGGGAGCCAGTCTCTCCACACGCAGGGAACGTGCATTTTTTAAGACGAACGTTGAGAGTACCTTACAGTGTAGTGGTTTTACACTCGTCTTTGCTTAGCCAAGAAATCCAGGTTTAGTTTAGAGTTTTTTAAATGGAGCTCAAAGAACTGTAAGTGCAGGGTATGAATGGCTATTTTTGCCATCAAGCAGTGCTTGAAACAGGTTCTTATTTTTGTCGACTGCAGATTGTCCAGTTCAGGCTTTTCCAAATTCCAAGTACAATATTTTTCTGATTGTGTGGTTTTTACTGTTGTATTTGCTTGTCAGTCTTAGCATAGCAAACCCTTGTGTTAGGTATAAACTGGGTTGGGATGAGATTTGACTTAAAGACTGTATTCCTACCTCTTTCCTTTGACCTCCCTTTGCCATAGATAACCCAGTTATCAGGAACTTCAAGCTTCCAGGAATCTGACTTGAAAGAGATTCTGAGGCTCCTGATTACCCATTGGCTTTTATTCCAAAGGAGTGACCAAAGGTCGGAACTGTGTTGGAGTCCAGGGCTCTGTCCCCTACCTACACTTGCAAGATCTTATGGACTCCCTGTCCCTTTCTGTCAGGAGATCGAAACTTGCACCACCTTACACAGTTTGCCCTTAGCGGTAAGGAAAAGCAGGTAGTGTGTGTATGTCAAGTTTTGAACCCAGGGCCTTACATTTGCTAACCTCTGTTGCCCCCAGCTCCTTGTTGTTTTATTTTGTGCTAAGATCTGACTGAAGTCCATATTGGCCGCCAAATCTGTGATCCTCCTGCTTCTGCCTCCTGACTGAGTTTGTGGGCAGCCACCACCATGCCCAGGAAGACAGCCCACCTCTCTTGCTGTTAGCTGCTGCGGAAAGGCTGTAGGACGAGGTGTTCCTCTGCAGCCCAGGTCTTCTCTGGCTGTCAAATGCAGCGAGAGCTCTGGGGTTGGTCTCCTTGGTAGAAAGGAGGCTTTCCATCCTCTCCACCTTGTCAGGGCCAGCATACTAGGTGGGCAAGAAGAGACGAGGGAGATTTACTGCCAGTACCATGAGGTCTGGCTCCCCTGGCGAGCAGAGCCAGGCTTTCTAGGTCTCTGACTTGGGATGGTAAGAAACATGCTTCTGAGCTTTCAGTGTTTGTTCTTACAGGAGGAAACAATGGAAGTGATTTCTGAAAAGCGCAAAGAGAGCATGTACTCCTGGAAGAGTGACTACGAGGCCGTGGAGGCGCTCATAGCCATGAGCTGCAGTTGGAAGTCAGATTTTAAGAAATACTTGGAAAACAGACCCGTGACACCAGCATCAGACACGTCAGAGGAGGAGGGCCTCCTGCCCGGGACCCCAGACTTCCACACGATCCCCACGTTTGTGAGTCTGTCATTTCTCAGCTGGGTGTGGGTTATGCAATCCCTGCTCTGGGACCCGAGCTCCAGATTTCTCATGCTGCTGCCCTGTGTGTTTTCTCTTTAGTGCCTGACCCCACCCTACAGCCCCTCTGACTTTGAACCCTCTCAAGTGTCAACTCTGATGGCACCAGCGCCATCTGCTGGACATTTCAAGTCACTGTCAGACATCCCCAAGCCCCACAGTGCTGTACCTTTTAAAGAGGAAGAGAAGAGCACTGCGCTGGCCCCCAGACTTCCCAAGGCACAGGCAACAAGCGTCATCCGACACACAGCTGATGCCCAGCCCTGCAGCCACCGGTCCTGCCCTGTGAAGGCCACCAGCACCCATAACTACCAGGACGCCTCTTTCCAGAGATGGCCCCACCCAAGCGCCGAAGTCACGAGGAAGACTGTGCCCTGCGCAGCCGTGTTGCCCAGCAGAGCTAAGTGCGAGCAGAATGCACCAGAGGTTGCCAGTGATCGAGCGGCCACTGCCCCCTATGACTCCCCCGTGCCTTCCTTGGACACTGTCCTGTCCAGAGCCCGGCCCGGCTCCACATCCCCGCAGCACCCGGCAGTGGCCTCTCCCGCTGTGTCTACCCTGGGGGGCTCTCCACCACTGCCAGTCATCTGCCAGATGGTCCCCCTGCCTGCACACAGCCCCATGGTGACCACGGTTGTCCCCAGTGCCCCACCCAGCCAGCCGCCCCCCGTCTGCCCACCTGTGCTGTTCATGGGCACCCAGGTGCCCAAGGGTGCCGTCATGTTCGTGGTGCCCCAGCCAGTGGTGCAAAACCCAAAGCCGGCACTGAGCCCACACGGCACCAGACTGTCCCCCATTGCCCCTGCGCCTGGGCTCACACCCTCTGCAGCCAAGGCGGCCCCGCAGGTAGACTCCTCCAGGATCCGGAGCCACGTCTGTGGTCATCCGGGCTGTGGCAAGACCTACTTCAAAAGCTCGCATCTGAAGGCCCACATGAGAACACACACAGGTACAGTTCGCTGTTCACAGGCAGAGGGTGTGGTGACCAGGTGTGGGGTGCAGGCCGGTTGTCTTGGCTACTTTTTTCATTGCTGGGACGAAACACCCAACACCCAAAATCAGGGAAGGAAAGGTTTATTTAGCTCACTGTTTGTGGCAGTTTCAGGCCATAATCGGCTGGCTCCAAGCAGGGTGGCCGTCAGAGAGGGGCAACACTTAAAGGCAGCGGCCAGCAAAAGCAACCAGGGCAAAAAAGGGGACTAACAAGCCACTTCTCCCATGTATTGCACACAGGCCGCCCACCATCCAGGGCAGGTGTAGCTCTCACAAAATCTCTGCCTTCTTCCTGCACAGGAGGTTATTTACAAAGTAAGGCCCCTGGCTCCCTGCTGAGTCTCTTGGTTAAACTTGTTAACTTTTCAAGTTAACACAGTGTATCAATTATAACACCTGTCATCCCAGCACTCTGGGAGGCTGAGGCAGGAGGATTGCAAGTTGGAGCCTCGCCTGGGCAATTAGTGATTTAATGAGACCCAGTCTCAAAATTTAAAAATGTGGCTCAGTATGAAGGGTCTGAGTTCAATCCCCACTGCCACCAAAACACAAATTTTTTATTTGTGATCACGTAGATAGAGCAGATATGTTAGGAAAGGGAGTGGCTTTGGCTGTGAGTGCAGGGGAGGAGGTGGGCTCCTAGGAAAGGAGCAGCAGGAAAGTTGAGAAGGGAGCAGGGCCCCCCCCCCGGGGGTCCCCGAGTCCCCGAGGTGCAGCTGCGGGGTGGGGTGATGAGGCTGTTCGTGATGAGTGACGACTGCCCGTCCCGCAGGGGAGAAGCCGTTCAGCTGCAGCTGGAAGGGCTGCGAGCGCAGGTTCGCGCGCTCGGACGAACTCTCGCGGCACCGGCGCACGCACACCGGGGAGAAGAAGTTCGCCTGCCCCATGTGCGAGCGGCGCTTCATGCGCAGCGACCACCTGACCAAGCACGCGCGGCGCCACCTGTCGGCCAAGAAGCTCCCGAACTGGCAGATGGAGGTGAGCAAGCTCAGCGACTCCGCTCTGTCCCCTGCACCCACGCCCCCACAGTGACGCCCACACAGCGGCTGGGAGGTCACAGCTCACTTTGTCTGACTTTGTCACGGCCGGAGCAGCGGGGGTGCCCAAGTCTGGCCCTGTGGGGTCCGGACGCGGGGACTGGGCCTGGGTAGTGTGGCAGGCAGGGCTGCGGCCACCTGCAGAGCCCAATGCAGTTGTCACCGAGGTCACACGAAGCACAGAAGGCTCTTGCTCCTGTGAGTGGTCGGTCGCTGTCTGGGTCTCCAGGGGAGGTCAGTGCGTCGGGTGTGGGTATCTGTTACTCCCGTGGCCGGTGGTAGCACTTGGGGCCAGCCTCTGGAAGGGATCCTCCTGGGCCCGGGTTCCAGGCTGAGCGCAGGCTGAGGTGCAGATGAGCCCAGGTCAGTGGCGTCCGATGATCTGTCCACCGCCGTGGGGTCAGGTGCTGACCACACAGGCGCCAGCGCTGGGGCAGAGAGGCCCAGGGCACGAGGCCCTCGTTAATTTCATTGCGTGGACGTGGAGCTACGGTTTTCCCGCATTACTGTTTTGAAAGTTTCACAGGTGACACTGTGTAGGCATTTTATTACGCTTTCCACTTTAGTTTGCCTGCAGTTTCTTGTGTAAACCTGAAAATTGTATCCCAATGTGTTTGCGGTAGACTCAGATGCCACGCACTTTGTTTAGGAAACAAAATTTGAAGATAAATACATATGGTAAAGAAGGGAGGTGGAGAATTTTAGGTGACTCCTTGAAAACAACGGAGCAGGGGGGATGTCATGAGGAAGTGGTCACTGAAATAGAAACCCGGTGGCCATTATTCCTGGGTGGACAAAAGTCTGCTAATTCTGATTCATAGGAGTTTTTCAGAGACATGGAAGGAGCGAGGTGAAACATTTTTAGAACGTTCGATTTTGTTAGCAGTATTTGTTCTATTTTGTGGTATAGTGGGTGATACAGCAGGGGAAAAAAGTAAATTCCTTGAAATACATTGTGAAAAATCACTATCTGAACATATAAAACTTGGTCTATATTTTGGGTGTAGATTTTTGACATCAAAACTCAGACCCTTGGAAGAATTTTCTGTTAACTAAGGAAAAAATCCTCACGAGAGAATTTGCACAATATTTCTTTTGTTGTACTTGTTGTTTACAATAAAGAATTTCCTTTGCTATACACAGTGGGCTCATTGCTTTTTTTGTTGTTGGGTTTTTGAAACCCAGGCGGCCTAGAAGTCTCTGCAGTCCTCCTGCCTCGGCCTCCCCTGAGAGCTGGGGCTTACAGGCGTGTGCCATGGTGCAGAAGGAACACAGCCCTGTCAAAATGTTCTTGGGTACGTTTTGATGACTAGAGACTGGAATGGAGCTCTGACTCTTGGCAAAATCTGGTTCACTGGTAAAGGGGTGCCACACCGTGAGGTGCCCGCACCCACAGCAGCAGGACATGTGAGGCAGGTGGCCCCTTCCTGGGGGGCAGCTAACGCTAGGGCTGAACCAGCTCAGTGGGGAAACACCAGCGACCACCCACCTCCCATAGGAAGAGCTGGGGAGCTAGGCACAGGGGTGCACGCCCGCAATCCTTGCTCTCCGGAGGCTGAGACAGGAGGATCACCACAAACTGGAGACCGGCCTGGTCTTACCTAGTAATTCTTAGGCCAGTCTGAACTATATTGCGAGACACTGTCTCAAGAACCCAAAACTCCTGAGTGAAATCCCTCTGTTATGAAAACACCGTAACTGCTCCGCTGGAGTTTGCCTCACCAGCGACACCATGATAGGGGCAGACAGGTGCCCACAGCCCCACTGACCTGAGCATCTGGACCACCCATCCGCTGAGCTCCATTTCTCTCTGACAGCTGTCAGGAACCCAGGCCACCCTGATGCCCAAGTCCTCCAGTGGTGGTACCCAGGTGGAGTGGAGGGACGCAGCTGAAATTCCTTGCACTGCCTGGCCAGGCCACAGGGACCCAGGCGGCAGAGGGTGCCACTCGGCCGTTGTCCCCCCTCTACTGGCTGGCATCTGAGCATGTCAGAGGCCTTGGGGCAGACACACAGGTCTGTTGGTGGCATCTTCGGGTGGGGCCCTCAGCACTGTAACTGTTCCCTGTCTGACATTTGATGAAACTGCTGGTATTCAGTGCCAACAGTATTTTTTTAGATAATGGAGACTTCGAGAAAGTTGCAAGGATAAAAGTTCCTACGTGTGTGTATCCTTCATTCTGCTTTTTTTCTTTTTTCCAGCATTTTTGAGACCAAGTCTCTTATGTAACCCAGGCAGGCCTTGAACTTGGTGGCAGTCCTGCCTCAGCCTCCTGAGTGCCGGGATCACACATGCGCTCTGCCAAGTGTGGTGCTCAGCTGCTGTGTTAATTAGGCAGGTGACACAGGGCTGTTGATGAGAGCAGGGCTCCCCAAATCACACTGCTTCCCTGTCGTGCCACTGCATTCACCGGCCCAGGTTCCCAAGGGTCCTGCATCTTGTCTTGGGGACAGGGTTTTCCTGTTCCACTGCAGATGCCCTTTGGCCGCACCCAACCTGAGTCTCAGCACCGGGGATCCGGGCCGTCAGGATCGGGATCCGGAGAGCCTCCATGTGCTCCTGTGGAGCCAGCTCCTCACCAGGCCGCAGGTACTGGCATGCTACTGGAATTTTCCATGGTGAACTCAGTTTTCTTTATGAATATTACACATTCAGAGAGAGACTTGAAGACCATACAAATACCCTGTTTATGCTGAAGCCTCCTGCTCTGTGGATCTGCCCTAGGGCAGTTATTTCTGTGACTTGCTAATTCCTTCATTATTTATTCATTGGACCAAGAGTGTTTCTGCTTCTCTGTTTATTTTTGTTGTTTTGAGACCTGGTCTCAAGGTCTCCCCATGCAGTCCAGGCTGGCCTTGAACTCATTATGTAGCCCATGCTGAATCCCCTGTGATACTCCTGCCTCAGCCTCCTGAGTCCTGGGGTTACACTGGAGAACCACCACGCCTGGCTTCCAATTACTTACGATTAAATTTCTGACATCAGTAGGTGAGATGGGTTCTTGAACAACAATATAGGAATCCAAGCAGCCAAATTGCTAAATTTGGAATTTAATTAACTGAGCTCAGGACCACTGGTATACAGACCTCCCCTGGTTCAGAGTCCAAACAAGTGGGCAGAACTGGAAAGTTAAAGTTTTTAAAAGAGAATCACAACGTTCCTGTTGGAAACAATTTAGCTAGAATCTTTCCTTAATTTTCAGTTGACACCTGCATCCTGCTGCTTTTGTTGAGCAAGTTATTTTTTCTCCTGTAGGTACAGCTCATTCTGCTTCTCATGGGACTTGTACCCTGAGTAATTTTCCATTTTTCTGAGTCAAATACAGGGCACTAGTTAAATGTAAGGCTCAAGATGGCGTCAGTTATGCCAAGCCACGACAGTAGGGACTCTTGGCTCTGTGTTTCATTTCTCCAGGTATAACAAGCCTTGGTTTTTGTGCTGGGTTTGTTACAGGCAGCTGAGTTAGATAGAAATACTACAGGCAGCCAATCAGGGCTGGGCCCTGGAGGGAGCCAGTGCAGAGAAGCAAATACCTTGCAACCTTGGAGGAGACAGACACCTCTGCCTGTAGGGAGCTATGGAAGCTGGAGATTGATCACATGTGTGAGGCTAAAGCAAGGCCAGCCCAGAAAAAACAGACCAAAACAAGCTGTGTAAACAAGCTGTTCCAGCAGCAAGAAGGCAGGGGACCCAGGCCTGCCAGGCAAACAAGTTGCTGGGCAGCACGGCTGAAACTGACATTCTTCTGTGGAGGGTATAAATAAACATGCTGCACTGGTTGAGCAGTTCCTTTCCTCCCATCAGGAGGGTATGGGCTCCACCTGACCTCGGCTTTGTCTCTTCTTTTTCTCATTGTCTCATGGGTCCTTAACACCAAGGACCTCAGGTGCCGCATTGGGTTGCAGCATATGGCGCCAGAACTCGGACGGGTTAAGAGATTGAGGGCGAGGGGACACTTCTCATGTGCGCGCAACTAGGGGGAGAAGTGATTCGTATAGGTCAATAGTCATCACTGGAGTGTATTGATACTGGCTTCATCAGGTGTAAGGAGTGGGGCATTAACACTCCTTTATTCTCTAGGGCCAGTTATAAACGGGCCTGAGAGAAACCCCTTCCCCTGAAAAGAAAATAAAAAGGTATATCAGCTGCCTAACTATGGGACGAACTTATCCAAAAGAATCACAAATGTTTAAGGACCTGTTTGTTGTGTGCTTGATTCCAGTATTTACATTCCTTCTGTAGATCTGGATTAGACAAGGTCTTAATAACGTTAAACGTCTTCAGACAACCACAAGGGAATTGGCTCCAGCACTGTTTCAGAATCAAGTCCCGAGCAGTGAAAAGCTGGCAGCATGACCGCCATCCTGATAACTTTAACTGAGCCACTAACTGTCCATTCAGCAACATCTTCAACTCTCTGTCCAAAGTGTAGAACAAGTATCATTGGGCAACTTGATGTAAATTCAAACTGTAACAAAAGAAAAACTTACAGCAGGGCCTGCGGCAGCCATGCAAAAGAGTAGGAGTGCGAAGGCTGGGTAGGCTTCCTGAGAAGGCCCCGCAGGCTCCTAACGGTTGGGGGTAATGTGGTCTTGACTTGTGGTTTGCTGATTCCTGTTTACAAAATGCTCTTACAAAAGACAATTTCAAATAAGCAATATGACAACAACTAACCTTTAAAACTTCTAAAAATTCAACATTTGGCTTTCACCTGGTAACAGCCAACATTCAGCCTGGTAACAGTCTGGCTCCAGCATATCACTGGCTCGCCATGGCTTTGTGGTGGGTCTTGATATCTGGTAACGTAAATTCTCAAACTCCATTGTTTTTCAAAATTGTTTACTACAGTGGTACTTGTTTCAAATTTGCAAGTAATGTAACTCTACATTTATTTAGGTCCCTTCTGCTTTCTTTTTTTATTTTTTATTAATTTTAAAGAGAAAAACAAAAAACAGAAAAAAGCGTAGCAACAGTACAGAATTCCAAAGGAAAAAAGAGAACAACAACAAAAAAAAAAACACTCAGAAATCACTACTTGATAACTTACATACTGTCATCTTGGAAATAGTTGTTCAAGGTACAAAATTAAAACATACAAAGTAGACATTCAAATAATGGGACTGTTAACAGTTCTGCTCCATGAGCTAACAAAAACAGTAATGTGGTCATCCATCTTACACACTTAAACATATATGCAGTTATATCCTTTCTGTTTTCTTAAGTCAATTTTAGTTGTCAATAGACTGACACTACACAACTTGCCAAGTTTCTTGAGTTTGTCTCCAGAAGAAGAAATTGTAAATTTAGCATACTTGGGGGGAAACTGAAAAACAGCTTAGAGCAAGACTAGGGAGAAAACAAACTAACAGAAATCTGCTGGCCCCCACAGATTTTAAAGGGTTATTTAATAAAGCTGCTGCTGTCTGCTCCTCACTACTTCTCACAGGCCCCCAGGCAGGGGAGGGAGCCAAAGCTTCCACTGAGCCTGGAACTTGCCCCAGACAAGCAATGTAAAGAAACAATGTTGCACACCAGCGATTTAGCTCTCGGGGTAAGTGCCTGCCTGCAGTGCTGAAGTTCTCAACTCCATCCCTGCTGCAGGAAAAAAAAAAAAAAAATCAGGATTATGGTTCAATCCACTCACAGCACAGTTAAAATCTCCCAGGATTATTGTATTGCTCAATTGGTTATTCCTCCCTTGACAAAAATTGGAAAATCTGTAAGTAAAGAAAGGGTGCCTAAGGATTTTGGATCTTCTGATACTTACTAGAGAGGTGGGACGCAGCTCTGGCCTGCCCGAGCCACCCCGGTTTTTCCCATCACCTGTGCACATGCTTCATGAACCAATAGTTTACACTGCACTAGTGCTCAGATCCCCAACAACAGCCGGGCCTCCATCCCGAGCAGGAGTACCACCTGCATGTCACAGGAGCACCCAAGGTACTTAAATATAAAATGCAGTTTCCATTTTCTCTATGCCTTGCCACAAAAGGTCTTTATAATCTTGAGGTCTAAAAGTAGTTAAATGTGCTCACAATTTAAATTTCAAAGAAACAAAAGGGAGAGTTCACTTTATAATAGATTTCACTTATATACCATTTAAAATATTAAATGGTAATTCTAATAAAGATGTAACTACAGCAGCAGAAAGATAATGCAATCAAAGGCTAGAAAGAGCCCATTAGAAATATCTTTATACTGGACAATAAAAACACCCAGTCCAGTGCTACTGTGGGGTCAAGAGTATGCTTATGTTTTTTCCAGAAAAAGCTAAATAGCCTATCTGGGTGCCAGTGTGTGCTGTCCAGCTGTGTCATGGACCCAAACTCAGAAAAGTTGATTTTACCTCTCAAGAAGCTGATGCTCAGTCCTATGACAGTGATGCCTTGGAGACCATGCCACAGTGGATACAAAAGGATGAAGCTAAAACCAATCTTAATTGACCCAAGATGCCCAGAATATGTTAATGCCAAAATATGTTAATTATAGATAAGATTTTTTTTGTCATTTTCAAATTCTTTTATAAGAAATCTCCGCTAATTGACCTACAACAAATCTGACTAGTCTATTTAAGACTACAAATGCTACAATTGTAAAAATTTTGTGTAATTTAATTTGGCTAAAATGTATTTGAGTGCACTCTGATTGTGAAAGATGCTGGTCAGTCTGCCTGTGAACGGGTCTGTCTGTCCAGTCTGTTAAGCTGTTGCTGGAAGTCTTGAGCTAGTGATCGCTCACACACATACAGCCAGTAGCACAAGTGCCGTACAGGAGTGCCCAAGTGGCACGGGCACCTGAGGCATGGGTGCTGGCGGTGACAGGTGTTTCAACCCCGAGGACATGGCGGGGAGGAAGCAAGTGAGTTCTTGTGGACAGCGACAACTCTGTGCTTGTTTGTACATCGGTTAGAATCTGTACAGATCATCTGTCCATGTTTGTCCATTTGTCCGTTTGTGAACAGCTGTTCTTTTTATTTTGAATTCAGCAAGTTTCCTTTTTCCTTTTTCTTGTGCCTTTATAGATCATTTAATCAAGGTTTATTTGGGTCATAGAATTACAAAACATGCTTCCACCTGGTCCAGATGCCACCTGGGTTGTCAGCTGGTCCAAATAATGCAAAGATTGGTTATGTAAATGTAATATGTATTGTTGTTTATTATTGACTTGAGGGTCTCTCATTCTTTAAAAAATTACATGGTTAAATGTTATAATTGGGTTTTTCATAAGTCATCAAATATTATATTAAGATAATTAAAAGTCCTATGAGATTGGGATTGTTGGACAGGACTTCAACTAATGAATAAGAAAGTGGCCACCTGGTAACATTTTACCGGCTCTTGTTCATTGATTGGAGGCCCCGATGATCTCCATAGCCTTCTGGAAGACACCTCAACTAAAGTTATATAAATATTATTGTAATATATTCATATTGGTCATCATTAAAAGAAATAATACAAAAGGTTTTTGATTTTAAAAATGCCCTTAGAAAGGTTTTCATATGGTTATGACAAATGATTGTTACATTCATCCTTCCAGATGTACAGGTCTTCAAAAAATGAAAAAGAGATTGTTTATGGCAACAAACTTTTGTTTCAGATTCAGACCTCTGCCTCTAACAAATGCTTATGAGATGTACATCCTACTAAAGGTCAACAAGTTAGGTAAAAGCTTGTATGTATTAGGTAGGGATGACTGACCAGAAAGGGGATATCTTCTGTTAAAACAATGCAAATTCAAGTTTATTTAAAAAAAAATCATCATGATTGTCATGTTATAATATCAGGTATGGTTTTGATTTCTAATTTTCTGTATAAAATATGTAATAATATTCTACAAGTATTCAAATGTTAAAACATCCATGGTTGTTAAAAATAATGGTTCTATTTTATGTTCTAAGATGTTTGGTATCTAGATAAGATGATAATGCCTCTAACTACATTGTACTGTTATCAATCTTTTCTTCTGGATGTTCAACAACTGAGGTATAGAGATCAATAATTAGACAGATGGGCTAAGAGGACAGTCAATATTTTGGCCCAAGCCCTCCAAGGTCAGTGAGGACCCAGGACATGGGAGAACCTCTGCTGCATCATTCTATACTTGATGAGTCCCTGGTCTTATGATCAAGAAGACTGTGAGACCACTGAGGGAAGTGACCATCCGTTGTGTGGTGTGCCTAAGGGGAGTCACCAGGAGAAAAGGTCTCCCAGGCTTTCACAGAAAGCAACTTGGTCAAGCAACGGCCCTGACCCATCCGAACAGCTGACACTGACAGAAGAACTAGGAGGTGCTACAGCTGGCTCCAAGGTTCCTGAGGAGACTTACCTGACCTTGATAGATAACAAAAATTGATTGTGTTTAAAACAGGTCTCACTTTAGCTTGGTCTTGAACATCCTGCAGAAAATGTACAACTATTAGAGGTCTATAAAACAATGCTAAAGTAACATGGTATAAAAGAAACTCAAATCACTAATACCTTTTGACAATTGCCAGCTACACTGGTAGCTGACTACTTTCACAGATGAATGGATCACACAGGGTTTCAATTGTGGAATGCAGGGACTTAAAATCTTTGGACTGCACTTAAAATAAAAAGATCTACAGAGCTCTCCAAAACAGCTTCTCCAGCTTCAACTGACCACCCATCCTGTGCAACAAATAAACAAAAAAGAGGGATAAGTAGAGAGCATTGAACCTGGAGATTGATTGCATGTGTGGGGCTGAAGCAAGGCCAGCCCAGAAAACACAGACCAAAATAAGCCATGTAAACAAGTTGTTCCAGCACCTAGAAGGCAAGGGGCCCAGGCCAGCCAGGCAAACAAGTTGCTGGGCAGTGGGGTTGAAACTGTCATCCTCCCCCTGAGTGTATAAATAAACATCCTGCAGTGGTTGAACAGGTCCTTTCCTCCCATCAGGAGGATAAGGCTCCACCTGACCCCAGCTTTGTCTTTTCTTTATTTTTCTCACCCTTTTGTGGTCCTTAACTCCAAGAACCTCAGGAGCTGCATCGGTCTCTGCATCCACCTGGGGGCCAGATCTCAAGACAAAAGGCAAAACAGATGCAACCACACCCTAAAGATAAACATCAGGGGTTGATATTCTAAATAAGTACGGGTCACCTTGAGGAAGCCAGGAGTCACCATCCCAACCTCCTGCAGGAAGAACACTGCTCTCTAAGCATGCCAGCTTGCTGGGTGACTTGATTCCCCATTTGTTCCTGATTTAATCAATTTTACCTGAGCAGTTAATCTTACTGGTTGACCATAGCTCTGTCCCACCTCACGCCCACCGTGTGAGTTCCCTTTTTCCCCCATCTTGGATTCATCTCACTGTGGTTTTGCTCTATAAAAATCCTTAGGAAAGACAGAGTCTTTGGCAACCTGCTTGGCACCCCTTCTGTCTCTCTCTCTCAGAAGCTTTCCTCCTCTCAATAAATACATTCTGCTCTATAATCTCCATTGTTCCTAAAATTCATTCGTGATTGTAGAGACTCAAGCCCTTACTGGATGTGTGGTAGGCTGGGAGTTTCATTCCTCTGAATCACAAGGATGAGGACCACGGAGAAGATGGCTCCCCTCTGTGGCTGCCTCCAGCTTCCTGTCCCAGCGTCTCTGACAGCTGCGCCCAGCACATAGCAGGCACCAGGTGATTCCGCTGAACCTGGACTTGGGCCCAAGGCTTCTGTTAGAGTTTTCTGGTGCAATAGAGAAGTAAAAAGTAAAAAAAAAGAACGCATTTACTGAGGACGTGGAAAGGAGCACACAGGCTGTGGCAGTTGGACTGTCCCTTCGACTGGATACAGAGCGGGGGGGTACATGTGCCCTCTTACCAGATGCAGCACTTGAGGTAGGCATTTATGACACTCGAGGAGCTGATTGGAATTTTCCTGGCACGCACGGGAAGGGAGGAGGAAGCCGTATGGGAAGGAGGAGGACGTGGCCGTCGGGGTAAGCATTTCCGCTTTAGCCTTCCCCCTGTTAGAGCACCGCCATGATGTCCTGTAATTTATTCTAGGGCAAAACTCTTCCCGCTTCCTGTATGGTTAGGGGAGCTGTTCCATGGCTCATGGGGACAGAGGCCAGGTGATGCCCTAGGCTGCTACTTCTGTCCCCATCTTTGCACTCAAGGAGAAGGACCCTGCACCGCACCATCCAACCTTTTCCAGTACCAGTACCAGGGATTGAACCTGGGGCCTTCACACTGAGCTATGTCCTCAGCCCGTTTTATTTTGAGACAAGGTCCTGTTACATTGCCCCAGCTGGGCTCAAACTTGCAACCTTCCTGCCTCAGCTTCCCAGAGCACTGGGAACTGCAGCCACACAGCGCCACACTCAGCGTCCACCTTCCAAACCCCAGGAGTGGCTGCAGGGTGGGGACGCGGGAGTGGAGTGCACCTGGCATCAGGGACCCTGGACGGCCCTCTGGAGGTGTCTGGCACGCACAGATTCTCTGGCCTGCGTCTCTGGCCAGGCCAGGAGGAAGCTGGACTGGGATGGGCGTGTGCGAGGTGCCCCCTGGGCTCTGTGCTGTGCTGATCTATCACAGACTCAGCCAGTGAGAAGTGTCACCTCTGCCTTCCTCCATGCAGGACAGTCCGCAGCGGGGACTAACGTCGTCGAGGGTCCCAGCAGCCTTGGAGCTGAGCGAGATCTCTGAGAGACGACTCGGGGAGCCCCTGGGGAGCCCCACTCCTGGAGCTGTCCCCTGTCCTCCGTACAGGCAGCTTGAGGAGGAGGGCCCGGTGTGTCCTCCCTTCTGTGGGAGGAGCAGCGAGCTGTGCCAGGACCAGCTGAGGTCCTTGGCACCGTGGCTGGCGGGAGGAGGGCGACTTTCTGCTGCCCTAAAGAGCCCTAATCACTCGCTCAGGTCTAAGTAAATAAAGTGAGGTGCATGCCCAGGGTGCTCTGTCCACCAGCAGCAAGTGCCCCTGGCCCTCTTTCTAAAGTAATTCCCTGTCTTTTTGTCTCCCCATCACGCCCCGTCTGGGATAAACTCCTAGGATGGTTTCCTGCAAGAAACGCGGCACTGGCCTGTCCAGCAGGTGCCACCGAAGACTTGGGGCTCCTAAAAGAGCTGACCTGGCCTCACCACTGTGGTTTAGCTCTATCTAGCATGCCCCCCCCCAGAGCCTCATGGGTTCAGAAGTTGGGTTTTTAGAAGGTGATTGGATCACGGGGCGCCCTGTTCATCCATGGGCCAATACATCGATGAGAACCCTGCTAAATGTGTTACTGGGGGTGGGGTCTGCTTAGAAGAGGGGGTGCTGGGGTGTGACCTGGAAGGTGTGTCTCCCTCTCCAGCTCTTTCCTTCTCTGCTTCCTGGCTGCCACCATGGGATGGGCTGTGCTCTGCCGGGCCCTCCACCCTGGCCTGGAGCTGGCTGAACCCCCTAACCCGTGAGCCCCACCGAACTGCTCCTCCTTTAACCTGTACGTGCAGGGAGAGCTGAGCAACACTAGAGCGCCACACACCAGTTTACTGCTTGGGAAAATCACTTTATTATTGTGAGTCTCAGTGTCATCTGTTAAAAATGGGGCTCAGCACAACACCCCAGCCCCGTGGGCTCACGGAGCCACTGGCAAGTTCAAGCAAGGCTGTCGGTCAAGGGCCTTGGGAAGCAGGGGCAGCCCGTGTGTGTTAGCGCTGCCCTGGCTCCGGGCGGGGAACCCGTGGACAGGGCCGAGTCTAACGCATGCTCCCGGCCGCCGGGCAGTGGATGATTAGGGAATTTTGATATCCAGGGCTCCTGCGCCTGTAATTATTGGGTGACCCAAGTGTCACAGATCTCACGGCAGCAAGGCCAGTGAGTGAAGGACACGCACAAGGCGCAAAGCCACGGTTACTTGCTAAGCTGTGCTGAGCAGGACTCATCTGACCGAGTTGTCCGCCCGGCGGCAGCTGCGCTCCAGGCCTGGGTTCCCGGGCCCCGCCAGCTCCCATGGAGCCCCACTGGAGTGGACGCTCCGTGAGCTTAGCTGGGCCCCGCTGGACTGCCTGACCTCGGCTAGGGATGGTCAGAGGCTACGCCCAGAGCTCCAGGGACCCAGATCCCAGGGAACGAGTGCCAGTGGGAGGGACACAAGCCTCTTCCCGGGAAGGCCGGCAGGCCAGCGGGGCACGGCCACCCACGCTGCGTGGCTTCCAGGCCGCACACGCTGAACTCGGGGACGCTCGTGTCCAGCAGAAAGAACAAGACAGTGGGGTCCCTGGCTCCAGCTTCCACGGAGCTCAGGAAATCCGGGGCTGTCTGCAGAGCGCGGGGCAGAGAGCCAGAGCGACCCCAGTGGCCAGGCGTGGCAGCAGAGAAGGCCAGGCCTCTGCGGTTCTCACTCTCTGGGAAAAATTTAATTTTAACTCCAAGCTCAGTCACTGCTCAGGGGAAACAAAGGCTGAGTTCGAGGGGGAAAAAATCACTGTGTAATTCTTTGAGGAAACTGAAAAGTTAAGAAATAACCAGCAGTGAGGGAAGAGAGGCTGGCATGGGCCTCTGTGACAGGAGTCCCCGATTTCTCCAGTCAGATTACCGGGGCCTGAATACCGGCTTGGAAAAGGCAGCCTCGGCCTGCACAGCCCTGTCCCAGGGAACTCAGCACAGAGGACTCACTGCCAGGAGTCAGCGCCACGCAGGCCGTGGGAACGGACCTTCCTGGTCCTGGCCTGCGCTTGTGTTAGCTCTGCAGCAGCTGTGAGCTATTGGACTGTGTCACAGCCTCGGGCACTGTGTGTTAGACGGGGACTGAACTGTCACTCTGAGACAGAACTGGGCTCTAAACTTGGGGGAAGGTGATGGGCTCCAGGGGGACACCCCGGGACAGCAGTGGGTGTTGTGCAGTCAGATCTCAGATCCGTGATGTGGACAGAAAGCAGTGGCAGCCTAGAGTCACACTGGGCTGGTGGCCCATGCCTGTCTTCCCAGCACTCAGGAGGCTGAGGCAGGAAGATCACTATGAGTTCCAGATCGGCACGGCTGCGTGGTTGGTTCAAGGCCAGCCTGGGCTACATAGTGAGTTCTTGCCTCAAAAAAACCAAACCAAAACCGAAGTGTTTCGATGGAGCTTTTCATTCCCCGAGGCGTGTGCGCCCCCTGGTGGCCAGAAGGGGTGTGGCTGAGGCGGCTGCTGCATGCTCACCCCTCTGCGGCGGAGCCCAGCCGGGGCTCAGCGCCAGCCTGGAGTGAGACCAGACCTCTGCAGCCGCTGACGGCACTGCAGAGAACTGTGATGTCTGAGATGGGCCCCGATGGTACCTTGTTTACCTTTGCTGGTACTAGGGATCAAACCCAGGGCTTCTGCACAGAGCTGCATCCCCAGCTCCTGCTTTGAATGTTTTATTTACAGGGTCTCAGTAAGTCATTCAATTGCCCAGACTGCACTCATGCTTAGGATTCTCCTGCCTCAGCCGCCAAGGGCTGGGATCATAGGCGAGCACAGGGCTCCTCCTCTGGCTGCGCTGAAGGAAGCAGAGAAGGGTAGGCAGGGACCGATCTCTGCAGTTCCTATGTAGCCACGCGTGCTAAGGAGCAGGAAGGAGACCACGGGGCCGGTGCTGCCGCTCCTGCCTGGCTCTGCGCAGTGGTTAGAAGCAGGAGCTCGGCCAGGTGTGCGTGTGCACGGCTCTCAGCCCAGCACTCAGTGGCTGAGGCAGGAGGGTCACTCCAAATTGGAGGCCAGCCTACCCTGGCTCAAGACAAACCAAAAAGGTTGCCGTGTGGACAGAGGGAGGGTCCGGCACTCTACCGGTTTCGGTCAGGGTGGCCCACCTGGGAAACCTTGCTTGGCTGGCCCCGCCCTCCCAGAGACGTAGGACCGCAGGTCCCAGGGCCTGCAGTGTCACCCAATGGACCCTTTCTCTTTCCTCTTTCCTCTTCCTCTCTGCCTGGCACCTAACCAGAGCCCCAGGAAAACCATCTGTATGCCCGAGAGTGGGCTCAGGGGTAAAGCACATGTTTACCATGTTTACCATCCTAGGTTCGATCCCCAACACCACGAAAAGTACAATAAAATAAAATAGCCAGGTGCACCTGTAACCCCAGCACTCGGGAGGCTGAGGCAGGAGGATCATCATGAGTTCAAGGCCAGTGTGGGCTACATAAGGAGACCCTGTCTCAAAGAAACAAACAAAAAATAGATACCAATTTTTAAAGAGGCGTTTTATATGGCAATATATAGAGTCAGGTGGTCCAGTGTGCAAACTGCAAAGCCGTTGACATAAGTTAGAGTAAGAGGCTAGATAAGGCACTGAATGTAATTTGTATAAAATTTCATAAATGTTAAGTTGTTTCCAGAGTTCAGCTGTTTCTCTTGCAGATTTCACTTGCTGTTGCTTTAGGTGTTACATTCCCAAGGACACTGCCAGCTCTTTCAAGGAAAATTTATCCCTATATCTATGTATTATATAGAAGAATAAAATTGAATTTACTACAGAAAAATGATGAAATAAAATAAAAATCATTACTAATGGCCTCATGACCCAGAGTCTTTCTACTGACACCCTGCTATTAGCAATTCTTTTGTTTATTTCTTTACTTTGGCTTTTTGTGGCAAGGTCTCACTATGCAGTTCAGGCCTTGCGCTCACTTTGTAGCCCAGGCTGTTCTCAAACTTGCAGCGATCCTCTTGCTTTAGCCTCCTGCGTACTGGAATCACAGGAGTATCTGGGTCTCGCTGTGTAGTTCAGGCTGGCCTCAGATGGGCAGCGGGCTCGGGCCTTTCTTCCCATCTGCCCTGCTGGCCTCCATGCAGGCCCCACAGCCAGGCTCTGCTGGAGAGGGGACTTTGGGGATCAAGTCCTCAGACAGGGGCACCCCGCCTCTTGCTCCACCCTTTCCTGCTGCTGCATTTGCCTCTGTGCCCACTGGACACATCGGGCCCGCGTCCTGCAGGCCACAAGGAGACCCAGCTCCCAGCCCAGGGGTGTGGGTGGCGTTGGGCTCTGTGACTGGGGTGCTTGGTTCTGGGTTTGTTTCCGTGCAGGCAGGGGCCCCCGCTGCGGCCCCAGGACCTTTGGGGAGACGCGGGCCTGTGTGACCCTGCCGCTGTCTCTAGAGGGGTTTCTTCACCAGCGAGCTTCGTGCAGCGTGTTTCTTTCTGTGCTGGTGCCGGGGTTGAACCCAGGGCCCTGTGCTGACCTCCGTCCCCAGCCCCTTCTGTTTCTCCCTGGGAGACAGGTCTTGTCAGGTGGCTGTGCTGTCCAGGCCGGAGCCA
The DNA here is from genome assembly GCA_004027295.1 of Dolichotis patagonum. Lineage (NCBI taxonomy): Eukaryota > Metazoa > Chordata > Mammalia > Rodentia > Caviidae > Dolichotis > Dolichotis patagonum. Next base: position 644 of record PVJX010001600.1, on the reverse strand, counting down.
GGTGTGCAGTCTTCTCTCCTCAGCCTCTCAGAGCTCTGGAAGGCCAGACATGCACCCCAGCCCCAGCTGACTTCTGCGAACTTCTGCAGACCTTTGGGCTTGGGACGTGAGGACGTGCTGAGCTGACCCGAGGCCCTGGATTCGGTCCCCAGCGTGCAGATCTGAGAGCTTCCAACTGCTGGAGCAGCAGAGCTCGCTTTTCAGGAGGAGGACCTTGAGGGTGTTGGGCTGACCAGGAGGTACCTCGCGCTGCGCCCCTCCCCATCCTCTCCTGGCCCTGTGTCCTCCCAGTGCTGGATGCTTAGGACTCAGCTGGGCTGAGGAAAGTGTCGCCTGGATGTGGGCGCACGCGTGGCCCACTGGCCTGACAGCCACTGTGGCGATCCTCCTGCCTCAGCCTCCCGGGCGCTGGATGATGGTCGTGTGCCACCATGCCTGACACAATCTAATTTGAAAGGAGTGTGTCGGGGGCAGAGGGCACATGGTCCATGTGATATTGTTACCTAGACTCGAGTGGGTCTGTGTAGGAAAGGGGAAGTACCGGAGAGGGCTCACCCTGGGCCCGGGGACACTTGGGGGGGGGCAGTCACCTCCTGGAGGTGTGAGTCCCTCACCATGGACAGCAGAGCGTGTGTGTGTGTGTG